>JAGVSP010003006.1:0-25300 GCA_022494985.1 Micrasema minimum | reverse complement strand
TGCCTTACAAATATTCAATATTTTTTACAGTTATATCGTAAGGTCAGGAATTATCACTCAAAATTAGGAAATACAGGTAAAGATTATGACATGGATATTATAACCTAGTTACATTAGTCTTGACCTGGTCAGTATATTGTTTTTTTCCAACATATTATTTGTTTTCGATAGGCACTCACTCTTTGTTAAAACAGTAAAAATATATATATTTTATCACCACATCTTAAAAACTCAATTAAAACTATGTGCTGTATTTTAAAAAAATCCAATATAAAGAAAAAATTAGCTTTAATCCTTGTATGTAAAGCCGATACCCAGTATATTTTGAACATTATTATCAATCAATAATCCCTTTCAATTATGCCACAGGTGGGAAGTTTTTTCAATTCTAGGAAGAAGGATGTTCAAACGAGATATTCACAAAATGCATTCATTGAAGTACCAATGCAGTGTGCACCATCAAGTGTGGATAAAATAAGTGACGATGAAATACATTAAAGCATATCAGTATATCCTTAAAAATAATAATAACCTTGTACACCGTAGGTTCAGTTGTCAAGTAACATCTCATAATATAGAACATGTTAATACGAGTAGACCTATCTTATTTTCTTTGATTTACATGTTATTAAAGTAAATTATTATCTGAAGGGCATTTTGCCAAACAGCTTTTACTTAACCAGAAACCTTCGCAACAGATTGATTGAATTACATATATAAAAGATAAGTGAAGTGCGAAGATATGGTAATGGGATTTCGCATTATAAAATAAACTTAACTTTGATTGTCTCAAGCAAATATTGTGTGAACGTGATTGAATTTAAATAAGAATGTAATCAAATGAAATAAATCCTTAATCAAGAAAGAAAATTAAACTCACCTATTATTTTCCTACGATATAATACTAAATTGGCGTGACATCAAAATATTGACAACCTATCTATATAGCATAGCAACCATCCAACAACAGGTAGGTAGTCAAATGAAAACGCACAAATAACATTTTAATAGCTAATTTGGGATTATATTTTCTAATCATCAACCTGTCCCTGTTTCTACTTCAAATTTTAACACGTCAGAGATCTCATTCATTGTTATTGAATTCATATAATATCTAAATTCGATGTTTGTGAATAAAATTAATTTACATATAAATTTTTGGCATATAAGAAATTATATATCACTAATTTTGAAACACTTTTATACATCTTCATATTACCTTTATAAAACACCTTAATATACAACATTACTTTAAGAAAGTTTTACTAATCCAATTTCATTTTTATTTAAAAATATATCTACATAACTATGCAAAGGGTGGAAACTTTGATAGATCTGTCACTAATCACTATCAACTTTGCTTTATATAAAATAGTTTGAATTTTATAAATAAAATGGTCTAAAAGAACGTGTTTTGTATATATAATAAAATTTAATAAAGTTATTTCACAACGCTAATGCCAATTCAACAATTAATATAAAATTGTTTAAGTAGGTAATAATACACGGAAACAATGTTCTGCGTATGTAAGTATTTTAACTTGCTAATTAATTGATTTCGTTTAAAAAAAAAATCGTATTTTTACGATTTCAAGTCAAAGGGCATTGTTATTTTATTTATCGTATGTAATAAATAAAAATAAAAAGGTTAATACGCTTTTTAAAAAATTTACTGTAAACCATAATTATCAAATTTAAAAGCTTCGTTGACCTTTCTTTATCCAATAACCTTTTGAATTTTTAAATATAAGTTTTAAGTATCTTCCGATGATTTTTGCATACTGCACGTAGGCGCTCGCTCTAAAGGAAAAACTTAAAGTTGATGCAAAATCTTTGACGTCATTCAGTGGATGATTCGATCACTATGCAAATGAAATGAAATAAAAAATTAAAATTTGAATAAAAGTTCAGCATACTACGAATATTTTTTTCTCCGTGCTTTTAGTAAATAAATCAAAAGATATCATTCACAACATTATATTATTTTTTTATTTACCAACATAACATTTTTAATTTTTACATAATTCTCATATTTCTGAGACATTGATATTTACAAGCATAAGTATTTTTATTTTATTCCTTATTCGTGAGTTTAATCTTTAGAAGAAATAATAAATTAATTTCCATTTAATCATTTTTATTTATGGAAATAAAAATGTATTTGTGATTACCGGAAAAGGATTTCAATAAAAGTTTCCGAAATAATAATCTGTGAAAAGCTAGATTAGTAAGAAAATTATATATCTTCATAATTGATATCTACGGATTATTGTACGTATAGTAAATATTACTTTACATAAATATAATATTAGATTAATTTGTATATAAAAAAGTATTGATGTAACAAGAATAGTTCTGTTTCTGCAACAACAGGTTTTACAGGCCACTGTAGGTTGCAGAAATAAAGGTTTTTAAACAAATTTAAATATTTAAAAAGCCTGGAATAAAATATTGTACTGAAATATTAAATAATAAAGCATATTATTTATTAATTTTCAAACTAATTTTTGCCTATCATACTGATAATCAATAAAATTATTTAGCTTTTAAAAATGTGTATTGGCGTTGCGTTAGTGTATTGGCGTTGCGTTAGTGTAAATATAAAAAATACCTACATATTTTTTTGGTCTCCATTGAGAAACTATTACAAATACTTGAATGTAATAATGTATAGTGACTATATTCAATATAGATATTGCAAATAAAACATAAATAATATTTTTTTCATAAATCGTATATTGTGTGGGGATTAGTGTTAAAAATCATTTCCGGAATATAAAAATTTCTACAAAAATTTGGATCAACATAAGTTCTCAATTAGTAACTAATACAAAATATTTGTCTTTTGTTTCAGGTCTCGATGAGACGTGTAAACTGGTAACTGGATTGGGTGGAGATTGTAAAGGATACGTCGTGGACTTAGCCAAGCGTGATGACGTATACAGAGCAGCTGCCTTGGTCAAGAAGGAAGTTGGAAGAGTAAGTGAACCACTTTCTTCTCCATTCCTTTCCCATTTTTAAAAAGATTCTCTGGGTATTAAAGTATTAACTTTACTAGAAGAACAAGATATGTGCTTAGGAAAACAGTTTTATACTGATTATCTCAGAAGTAAGTATTGTGGATAAGTTCAATTATTCAAATAAATTTTTCCACCTTATTAATAATATTATACAAAACATACGTAAGTTTGCAAGTATAAGCGTAAGGCTGGTAATCTTGCCTTTGTGTAAATAAAGTAAATGGTCAAGATTCACGTCACTTGTTGTACCAATGTAGTGCCATAAGCACCACTAAGTGAGGAGCAGGGAAATGATCGTGATGAAGTATGGCCAGCGGGTTTTGTACTTTCCCGTGCGTTGTTGTCTTTCCCATATAAATATGATTGAAAAACCTATTTTGATACATTTTCAATAAAATCCGCGTAGGGCATATATATTTTTGCAATGTCATTTGGCTACCTATTAAGATCTAATTAGATTACTGTTTGCTCATTTACTACAGTGGGCACGTCGATGGTAACATTAAGTTAATTATTTCATGCTAACCTTGCCGAGCTAAGCGCTGCGTGAAGTCCGTATTCTGGAATAACATTATTTATATTATGTTCATTGAACAAATTACTCTGTGACGTAACTAATTGCATTAAAAGATAAAAAAGTTAATCATCATTAGACACATTAGATAAATGGAACGAGGTTGTGATTTTAAAGACGACAGGATTGTCTTTACTGAAAAGCAGGCTTAGTGCAAAGTTTAATGCAAGATTAGTTATTTAAAACTTAATGTTTAAAATTACCTTAAGATTTCGAGTCTGAAAAATGTAAAAAAAATATCTAAAAAAAACTTAACTCCAGAAAAGCACATGCAACATGATACGTTTGTTGCGATTTCTAAAAAAAAAAATTTACCCATCTCGTTGGCATTAACATAAAGTGTTTAATTTATATCTAAACCCCAAAACCATACATTAACAAAGTTATTGCGAAGATATCCAAATGAAACCCTTTTAAAGTCCCTTTTATCTATTTTTGTTCGGAGCAAACTTGACTTGTTCAAGTTATTGTGATTTAATTTATTCGAAGGGCTAAATACTTAAGGCAACCCATTAGCGGAATATTGAGGGGCCAAGATTTGACATTCACCTTAACTCAGTACCTAATGTTATTTACTGGCACATTCCTCAAGATATTCTCTGTATCTCGGTGCCTCAAGTTTTAGTTCTTCAGAAGCCTTTGTATTCTCCATTGCAAAGCCTCTCTCCATTAGTCAGCGTTATTCAGACCTACAATAAAGTAGGTAATTCCTAAAGAAGTAATAAGTATTCATTTGATGGGATCTCTGCTATGATCAAATAAGCCTCGTGTCTTGCAGTGTGTCACAAGACAATTCACGAAAAGGATTATATAAATTGGGAGATTAGCCTAATTTAAAGAAAGCAAAAACATCACTTTATGACGTCAATGGAAGCCTCAGATTAATGTTCATCGTCAAACTTATTTATACAAACAGTAAAAAAAATCGTATTTTCTTAAATACGATTATGTTTTCTTAGACATAAAAAATATTTGGCACATATATAGTTTAATATTTTAATAGATAGCTATGTCATAACACAGATCAGACCTTGTACAAATCATTCTCTGAATACAAAATTTCAACATAACATATCGAATAAAGTATATTCAATGCTTCATTCGATGTTTATTTTAAATTTTATCTCATTAAAAACTAAGATTTATGAGATGATGAATCTTTTTAGTAAAATATTCAACATCTACCATTATTTAATCAGCAGTTTTTTTCAGATACTTTTTGTTCGATAAGATACTTCTTAACTAGTGTGTAATGAGTGGAAAAACCACCTATCGTCCAGGATATACCTATGTAATTCGCATCGGGAATCATTGACTTGAAAATTATATATTGAATTAAATAAAAAACTGTATTTATTTTACGTCATCGCCGCTTTATCTTTGTACCTTATCATCGATTACACTAGAAAATAAATTAATTTAGACTTCTTAAAATGAGTTGGCTAACTTGAAAATTATGTTGTTTGCCATTTTGAGACGTAAGATTTATCATTACAGGCAATATAAATAACGATAATTATAATAAATACAATATCAATAAAGTAAAATAATGCCTAAGCGGCTGTTTTCACAAAACTAATGTAAAGTAGAGATAAGTCTCTCGACAGCCTCAATCATGCTTATTTTACATGTCCTGGATATCCAGTACTAGTGGCAGTTTACTTAAAATTGTGAAGATGTTACATAGCTGACCGCTAATCGAGTAGGTAGCTTGGATGTAGTTTATAAATCGAAAAAATAATTGAAAAAATCACATTGTATTTTTTTTTTTCCGAAGTGGTTTTAGTTTTGACTTGAGATATATTACTAAACGACGCAATTAGTTTGGGTACAATAAAATATGCTTTCTATCTGTTCAATTCAATTCAATAAAATTGTAGACTTAACTTCTCAATAGATAAGTTTGTAAAGTTTTAGGTAAATAACAGATACGTAAATGATAATTTCCCTACATTGCATGCAACAAATTCCATATTTCCTACTCAAACAGTATCTATGCACGTACGTGCACGGTGTATATTATAATAAATTATATGTGTAAACAGGTAGTATGTGTGCCAAGGTAAAAGGTTCTATATCAAACGCACTATTTGTAAATAAAATACTTCTACAAGTTTACTTCAACCACAAAATAGCGCCTCACCTCGGCCTGCCAAATCAACCGGAAAGTTGCTTGAGATGGACAAAGAGGTTTATTGATTTATTTGTGATAAATACCATCTGCCTCACGCTTTATACTTGAAAATAATGAGAAATGAATCGTGAAAAGTATTAAAATATAAAAATAATACTAAATACCTCCATCGATGAGGTTCATCGGAGTGAAACATATTATTTTCCTTCTCTTCCCTTAACTTTATACACACCTAATAGTGCGTATATCTTGATGGACAAAATGACCAGTGTTGCATTTCAATGTAAATCCAAGTTACTAATATACTGACAATACAAGTAGTTGCGGATTGGTGTAAAAAAGAAGTTTGCTATATTTCCTTTGTTCTTTCATTTAAAAATATGTATTTTAACAACCATAATAGGCCAGGAGGCCCAATAACAGAGAGGAACAGAACACTTACACCAAAGCATGAGAAAAATCACTTAAATAAAACAATTTAAATAATAATTATATATATTTCATATTCAAATAAATATAAAAATGGCCCTGGAGATAGGAATAAAAAATACCTTAATTTTGATTTCGTGAAACACGTCACGTATGCGCATAATTCACATGGGACGTTTTCAATAAATAATAATAAATACCTATGATATGTGAATAATATTTTTATTATGTTCGAACAAATAATACGTTGTATAGTTATTTAAAAAAATTATCATCGATATAGATACACTAATGCGCCTTCATAAAAAATAAGGAAGAATTTCTTTGGTTGGAATAAAAAGAAATACCAACATACATAATTCATATTTAGGATAATGACAATCCATCAAAAGTCATTTTTAACTCTAGTATCATTTTTTCAATGAAATCATTACAGTTTGAAAATGCCCTTAAATGATGATACAGATCTCACTAATAAATCGTCGATCGGTTGTAATTATAATAAATAAGATTTATTTTACAGTTGACCATTATGATAATTATTATTTTCAATTTACCTATATTTATATATAACGAAAGCAAAATTTACTTTTTTAATAAGTTACATGGAGTAACAAAACTCGTAGTCCTAAACGAGAATTGAATCTAATTAGATTAGATTTTTTAAATAATAAATTTATTTAACAACATTTTGAATACTTGTAAACAAATTACTGGATTATACCCATGCTGAGCTGATATCAGATATTTTTGATAACCCAACATTATCAGATATTATGGGATATCAATAATATCTGATATCAGCCCAGCATGGGTATAATCCAGTAATTTGTTTACAAGTATTTGTATACATTAAAATAGTGTTAAAATAATTTACTGGTTTTAATATAAAGCAAACAAAAATTGAAGAGACATCTTCAGGCGTCTTCTAGTAAGTAATAAAGCTCGGTAGAGCCTTACCTACACCAATAAAGATGATTGCCAAAAAATGCATAACAATCTTCTCAACAGATGACACCAGCATAGAAAATTTCTGTAATGCGGAACGACGAAGACGAGTTCAATTTATGTTAGTTTAAAATTTGTCATATATGGTTATCAGATGATGGGCGGAATGGGGAATGCTGTAGTATATCAAGTGGCCACTTAACCCAGCCAATGACAGGTCATAAGCCGTGTAAACGCCTAGATAACCCACATTCGTTTCCAGAGTTTCTCTGTCTCTGTTGAGATATCAATAATAATAATTTTGTTACCTATTTAAGTAATAAATCTGCCAAAAAAACAGTATTTCAGTACTGTTGTCAACAGTGTATCCGATCCTTACACCCCTTGATATGTGCTTCTAAAAATTGTTATTAATTAATGAAATAAGTGAATTAAATAACGTTTTAATTGCAGGTATCATTACTTATAAACAACGCTGGAGTCGCATCTGGAACCATGTTCCTAAACACACCTGATCATATTATCCAAAGGACATTCGATGTCAACATATTGGCTCACTTCTGGGTAAGTTTCAAATGCGGTTTTTATGATTCACACAATAACATCTTACAAGAAAATTCGGTCAGCGGTGGTTTGACTTTGTAAGGAACACAGAAGCGAGGCAACGGACGCTGCAACCCTTCGTGTCTACTGTTTGGCGTTTTGGCTGGCTAGGCCATTTACTACGTATGCCTCCCGAGATACTTAACCATGCTTGCCTATTTTACAAGGCATCGGGTTCTCGGCGTCCACTGTTGACGATTCACCGGCAGTTTGCGTCAGAGCCGCGGGACGTGGACTTGACTTGGGAGGATGCGCGGGAGCTGGCAGCCGATCCGAGCGGATATTGTATGTGATGATGTGTATGTTTGAGTTTTACTTGTTATTTAGTTGAATATTTCTATGATACCTACTGACAGGTTAGTCTCGTGCTTAATTTTTTTTATCCACCTTACAAGGGGGACCATTACAAAGGTTTAAAGAAACATTTTTTCAATTTTTGTGATTTCACCGTGAATCGAACTCGGAACCTAGTGTGAATTCAGGATCTCAGCCATTACAACAGCACCGCACAGGACGAAAGTTATTTCTTTTAATGGCCTGAAATACGGAATGCCTCAAATACTTTTAACCAAAAATTGCAATAAACGCTTTTATAGACCTACGTTCACGTCTTCAACCAGATTATCTTATTCGTTTTATGGTGTTTACGATGCCGATAAATTACAATACAACTGATGGTAATAGCTACACGACACCATATAAACCGATATTGTATTAATCTTTTAATTCTTTTGGTTTTGGTCCAAAGTGTAAAAATGTACGTTCATAATTATTTATTGACAGGAAAATCCTGAATAAAATTGCATCACAGACTAAAACACTTCCTCGTACTGAATAAGGTTCGAATATTGGATAAAAATATTAAAGCTACGCACGAAAGTACTACGCCTCGACTTTTATTAACATTTATGACAGGTAACAGTAATTATCAAGACAGACGGTAATAATTGTCATAATAATGCTGCGGTAGTATTGAAGAAAATAAATCAATAGAATGGTCCCTTGCAAGATGAGATACATTTTTGAAATCCTCTCCTAGCGTTTTAATCAACATTGCCCAGGATTAGAAGGATCGCAGATTTAAAAAAAATGTAATACATTATGATGTATTCTGTACAGCTATTATCAGACTACGATTTTTATCAACATTTAGCAATACAAAAAGGACAACACGAGTCTCTAGTACTAAAACCTAAAAAAACAATTTTTATTCGTAGTTTATTGTGTTTTCAATTCTGAACTTGTGTTACGTATCTCTTTTATAATTTTCCTCGTTTTTCTAACAAATCGATTCGATTCGATTCTCGTAGGGGGTCAGCATGAAATGTTTAGTTACATGTAATTTTCATATTAATGTTTCATGTGTGATCCCTTGGACTGGTACTGAAACGTATGACTGATCATCTTACCTTCATATAATAAAATGATCAATATACAATACACTTCGTGTACCGATGCAGTGCCCTATGCACCATTGCGTGCGGATATGGGAAAGTAGTAGTAGTAGTTTCTAACAAATTAAAAGACAACATTTTTAAAGATATTTAAAAGTAATTTTTTCCGTTTGTGTCACAACTTACAGACTTAAATTAATAATCTCTACTACCACTGCTACTTTCCCTTATCTGCACTTAAAGGTGCATAGTTGCCAGTGTAGTGTATCTTGATCATTTTATTACATGAAGGTAGGATGATCAGTCTTACACTTCAGTACCAGTCCAAGGTATCACACATGAAACATTAATATAAAAATCACATGTAACTAAACATTTTAGGTTGACCCCCTACGGCAATCGAATCGGGTCGATTTTGTTAGAAAAACAAGGAAAATTAGAAATGATATACTCGTACATATATGTACAGTGTATGCATATTACATAAGGAAAATCCTGAAAACCGGTTGGTCGCCAGAAAATTTTAATTGTTTGAATATTCAGATTTCTAGGTTTACAGCAGCCAATAAAAGTAAAATATAATCTGTTAAATGTATATTTATTGTGATGAATTTTTACACGTAGACTTCCGCAATTTTTTTTCTTTTTGCGGAATTGTCATTAAAATCCTACGTTATCCATCTCACGTTCATCCTTTGGGATCAGTAAGTTTTTTGTGCATAAGGTATGAACTGAGTAATCTTTTAGCCAAATTCCAAGACTGGTTCCAATGATCTTGTTATGAACCTGACAATTGTTTCTAAGAATGACCTTGTGCTGCATGAAGAAAAATGATAATAATGTTTTTCGCTGGTCCGGAAGAAAAACGACACAATTTAAAATTGAATTATTTTCAACAGATACAATAAACTGTCTTTTTTTCTAATGTTGTCTTTATTGTTGTTTTGAGCAGTGTTTAAAAACCTGTTACTGAAAATTATTATTAATATAATTGTTTGTCTTTTATCCCCCCTTTTTATAGTGGTTAAGAGGGGTTGCGGTAGTTACAAATATATAAATAGAAAAATTAAAATGATTGTTGAAAATGCGATAAAAAGTACAAAAGCACTAAAAAATGTTAAAGGTACACGGAAAAGCGTATAACAATTGGATAACTTGAATGGTTTCTCTTTCCAGACGACCAAGGCGTTCCTCCCGGAAATGATAGAGGCTGACGAGGGCCACGTGGTAACCATCGCCTCCATGGCGGGTCACGTGGGTGTGGCCAAGCTGGTGGACTACTGCTCCAGCAAGTTCGCAGCAGTGGGCTTCGACGAGTCCCTCAGAGCAGAGCTGGAGTACATCAACGCCAAGGGAGTCCACACCACCGTCATCTGCCCGTTCTTCATCACCAGCACTGGGATGTTCGAGGATGTTCGTTCTAGGTATGTCTCGGTTGATGGGATATTGAGGCATGATGTATGAGTGTATATGTTGTTGCATTGAGCGAGCGATCCTTGGTCAACAGTTTATAGCGAGAACACATGGAAACAATGCATTTTCATTGAGTTTATCTTACGAGTGCGTTTAAGAATACACCTTGTATGTTAATTTCATTTGGCTACCGTGCATGAGGTCGCGGGTTCAATCGCGGGGGTCAAAATGAAATATTTATTTACATGTGATTTTCATATTAATATTTCATGTGTGATACCTTGGACCGGTACTAAAGCGTATGACTGATCATCTTACCTTCATGTAATAAAGTGATCAAGTTGCACTGCACTCGGTGTACCAATGCAGTGCCATATGCACCATTGAGAGCGGATAAGGGAGAGTAGTAGTAAATATTATGTATAGAAATATGAACAATTGAGTAGGTTCGAATATGTAAGATTACTTAAATTCATTTTTAACTATAAAAATGCAATACTAAATATACTAACTAATACCGACATACATTGTTATGTAAACAAGAAAATATTTTTACAGCATTTTCCCTAAACATTTTTTTGCGACATTTTATTGCGCTAAAAACTTCAATATAATTTATCCTTTTTGTTTCCATCCAATTTATTTTCACATTTTATAACCGATACAATATATTTTTATGGATAGCATTCAGATTGCTGAAAACCCCATATCCCAAAGGGTCATGTAGGTACCTACGATATTTAGCAACCAATAGGATTACACCTATTTATATCCATACTGGTACAGCTGAAGCGCGTTTTTTGTCGATCATTACTTGACAACAAGAGAGCCGTATGCATGCGAGAATTTTGAGAATTAATAAGGCGGAGAAGGAGGCAGAACGAAAGACCAGCTCCCAGGCGATGCTAGGAGACCTATAAACCAGTCAATTCAGTAGAAAATTGCCCCTACCTTTGATATTATGGAGGCTGGAAAAGGAGAAGATCTTCTGGGCCTGCACTTTACTTCAAAATAACTTCACAAAAACACAAAACGGGTCACAAGATTTCAATACAGACACAAGTACACAATGGATGAGGGTTTTAAAATAGTTCAAGGTTGAATTTAAATGCGGGTGCGTTTGGATTAATTTATAAGAAGCGAGTTCGCGAATATGCGTGTGGGTTTTTGAGCGGATGAGTTATTGTTGTAATTTTTAGACTACCCCCGCAAAGTGCCATAGATATTTAATATTTTGGATAGAGGACGGTATAGAAGGAATATAGAATAGGAATTAAGGGATTTACTGGGACAACTTGTTCCAAGAATGACTATAGTAGTACAAATCATCACTAGTAACCCCCCGAGAAAACAAACCATCGGCCAAACCACATACTGTATTAGTTTAAATGCGGTTTATATAATTGGGTGATTCGGAAGATGATATCAAATGGATTCGGAAGTTTACAAATAACATCTTCAAGGTAGTAATTTCCACCGCCTGTTATGTACATTTCTTCTTGTACCATCCGGTAAACAACTATGCAGAAGTTACTTCTCAATTGCTACTACTAAATTTTACTCGATTTAATCACAAAAGCTGTCATTACGGCCTCCTCCGCACATACATTAGTACCTCTAGCTCGAATAGGAAGTATCGTATAGTTCTAAAATATGTGATCATTGGTTATATCATCATCATCATCATCATACCATATCCGCTCCCTATGCGGAGCATATGCAATCCACAAACTGCCTCCAGGCCAAGCGACCGGCCGCCAGCTCCCGTGCATCCTCCCAAGTCAAGTCCACGTCCCGCAGCTCTGACGCAAACTGCCGACAAATTGTCAACAATGGACACCGAGAACCTGATGCCTTGTAAAATAGGTAAGCATGGTTAAGGCGCTCGGGAGGCATACGTAGTATATGGCCTAGCCAGCCGAAACGCCTTCGCCGAATGACAGTAGATACCAAGGGTTGCTGTGTCCGTTGCCTCACTTCTGTGTTCCTTACAAAGTCAAACCACCGCCCACCTAATATTTTTCTAAGACACCTATTCTCAAAACCCTGGTTAGGTGCCATGATTCGCAGCCATAGAGGAGAACAGGTGTGATGCAGACGTTATAAAGGCGGCATTTTGTTTTAACCGAGTAAACATCCGACCTCCAGACAGCTTTCATACTGTTGAATGCGGGGCCCGCTACTCCAAGCCGCACTCGCAGCTCTTTCTGAACTCTGCCGTTTTCTGTCATGTACGCTTTCAGGTATTTGAAGCTCTCAACCCTTTCGATGACTTGTCTCGACAAAGCCAGGGGGATCTGGGCATCTTGACACGAGCTGTTACACATGACATGGGTTTTACCAGTGTTGTTGATTTTGAAAAAATTGTTTATATAAATATTGTATTACGAGTATGTTATCAATCGCCCCTCAATCACCCATTTCAATATTATGTTTTCAAAGCAATACATATAAATACTATATATTATATCAAATACATACAGAAACAGTGTAGGTATGTAGGAGGGTTTTGATACCTTTTTGTTCTTGTTTAAAACCCCATTTACGTTTTTATTCTGTCTTTGGGTTTAGTGTTACTGAACCCAAAACCGTCTATAAACAAGTCCCAAGAAACGGTATTACACCACAATCCTTGACAAACAACTTGACCGCAAAACAGTACCACACAGCAAAACAGTTAATCATCTGAAGTTTATCAACCATTCATGTATTGTATTTTTTGTCTGCTAATTGGGCAGCACAGTTCATTTTGCCCGGGTTTTTGTCATCATCATTAAATTCAACGGTATTTTTTTTAAAAAGTTTTTTAGGTATATCGTTCGAAAAGAGTTCAAATGTGACAATTAGTGGATATATCTTTAAATAATTATTTCTACGGAAATTGTATTTTAAGTTAAAAAAATAATTGAGGAGTTAAGTGTAGGTTATTTGTAAAAATATATGAAGGTACACTTTATTCTTCTCAAAAAATAATTAATTATTTCAAATTAGAGGTATCGTGTAAAATAAGAAACATTTGAGTTTTTATGAGACACTCAAATATTCTAATTTTGGGGCTGCTTTCAAGTAGTCGGAAATAACGGTGCCAGAAAGTAGGAAACAAGTTGTGCTGGGATTGTGTGCAGTTGTGCAGGAAACAAGTTAAGATTTGAACCTAGAGATACCAATCCGGAGTCCTCGACTACCCGCTTGACCACAACCCGGTTCAAACGTACTTAACGTTTTATTGCCCGGTTCATTTCAACGTTTAAATAGTAATCACAATTTAAGTTAAGTTTATAGCGATTTTCTCAGAATTACTGATTTGTTGAATGCAACGAATTATTCCGGGAAAGGGCCTAAACGCTTCGGTGCCAGTCGAAGGTATCCATATATGATATATTAAAACACATTCAAATGGATAAGATAGAATAGTAATATTATTTTATTTTGACGCCGACGGGAATCGAGCCCGGGACAACATGCATGACCTAATCACTACACACGAAAACGGACAAATAAATTGTTCAATTTAGTATAGAATTACACAAATTTTATACTATTATTTGTTTGTTTATTAATTTGAACTCTTACATAATTACATACATTATACCATTGAAATAATCAGATGTAGGTATCTACTTATGTGTAAAGTGGCATATTGCGCACCCGTCCAGAGAAGATATTGAATCCCGATTAAACCGATCCGATAACTGGGATAACCTGATGCTTATTTTTTAAAAACCATTTACGATTCTTCACGATAACGATGTTTTTTTTACAGATTCGTCCCTCAATTAAATTCTAACGACGTTGCTGACAGAATTATCAAAGCCATAAGAACCAACGAGAAGTTCGCCATAATTCCAGGGTATCTGAGATTACTACTGACGTTGAAGTGGTATGGAAAAAACTGTTTTTTAATTTATTTTTAAGTGTCAATAATTTGTCGTTTTTTGTGTGTTGCGTTCTCAATCAGTTTTTTAGGAAAATACCTGTCAAGTTATGTATCCATATTGTTGGTCGATTCTGGAAAGATTTCAGCTTCTACTCATTTCTGAACAGCGTTGCATAATTAATTTACGGAAAATTACTATCCGATTTTTTAATGATAAATTATGTATTATAAATATAAATAATATTTGGTAGGATGCTGCTTACTAACATTCATTACTAGAAATTTCATGTTTATTTTTGATTTCCATATTATGGAAAATTAGTTTTTAATTACTACGAAACTATTGATCAAATTCCATTAATAATAATAATTTAACAGCAACGCCAGCTAAGACCAATAACCTATAAAAAATTATCGGCTGTCAATTATATTTATTTTATATTTTTTTAAAGTCGCAAAATTTCTAGGTATTTACAATATTAGCTAAAGCTCCGTAGTTGAACAATGAATCAAGGAATATAAAATTTGTCATGCGAGGTAAATGTATGGAAAAACGTCCGAAAGTCCGTGACAGTCGTTCATCTTAATCGCGTATATTTTTTTAAATATATTTCATTTTTTTCATTTTGATCAATAGGCAAACCAACAGTTACAAATTACAATAGAAAGTATAATAAATAAACTAAATAAACCAATTACTAATATTATTTTTATAGGATGTTCCCATGGGGCTGCGTATCACAACTGATGACCCGCATATTGCCAGATGCCGTTCCTGACGAGGTCCCAGCAGCCAAGGTCCCAGTTCCTGCCCCCGAGTCCTTCTCACCTGTCGACGGCAAAAAGGACAACAACGAAATACCGGTCAGGAGATCCGTCACGGTAGAGAGACAACCGTAGAATTTAGGATTAAAGTCTTCACAGTTAAGATTATATTGTTGTGTTTACGTGTAAGTACCTTAGGTCTTGTTAGGATAGCTGTATGCAGGCGAATTTAGCTACCTTCAGTTGATAAAATCTAACGAAACCATACGTTTTCCTTGTTATATGTAATCTTTAATGATAAGATAAACTCATAGAAAAATGCGTGTTTTCGTGTTTTTTCACTATAAATTATTAACTGAAAAATGCGCACTGAGCCTACATGTCACATTATCCATCTAAACAAACCCTGGATTTAGGTACTAATCAACTTCACGATTAAATCTAACTACAGTAATTAATTTTGAATAAGGTTTCAATTTTACCAACAAACGAACATTTTACTGGCGACAAAATGTCGAGAGTTTTGGGCATAAGGCCCCAGTTTTAATGAATGTGTTGTATACAAATTTTTATATCGTGGATAATCGAAACTTTCCCGAGAGAAAGAGAGAGAGGGATTTACTCTCTCTTGCGTAACCATGTCTAATAGGCAATGTATTGTGTATATATGTATGTATGCATGTATGTATTATACATTTCACATAACAATGTTACCTTGGTATTGACTCTGACCAATAAAATTCTAATTTAGCGACATAATCACGTAATCTCCAGTACATGTTATGTACATAAGTACATCCATACATACTAAATGACAGTCTATTTTCACCGACAGTAATTATTTGTATTAATTTCATCCCAAGTAATATTAAAAACGTTTTTTAAAAAAATCTTTTAAGTTTTGTTGTGATTTTATCATAATTAATTGCTTACTAATACTAGATAATCATTTTGCATCACAAACTAAGGTCACATTACCACCTTTTTATTGCAAATATTTAATCATGTGTAAAATGATTATAAGAATTCGTTTATAATGATCATGGATACAATATAATTTAGCAAAAAACCGTATGACAACGGATGTCAAAATTTTCAGAAAAATATAAATAAGAAAATGACTTAAAAGGCCAATTCCATGTTAATAAAATTAAAGTACGACTTTGCTAATGATTTTGTTGTTGGGTAAGTTTTTTCCTTCTCAGATGATTACCTTAGCTTCTTTGTGATAAATCCTTTCATGTGAGTGTTTGTGTTAAATGATTCAAAAAGCATATTAGTGTTTTTTTCATATGCACAGCTTTCCCATAGGTATAATTTATTTTATTTTTATTTTCTTTCGAATTTATTATGATTGGGTTCAAGAAAAAAACCGAAGGTTATATTTTGTTATAAAATACAATGAAGAATCATCACGATCATTATCTGAAAACTAGATACATTACCTTTATATTTATATTTCATTGATAAGTAATTTACATGATAAATTTAAGTATTTTATCACACATCATTATCAATATTTAACATCATTTCCTATGACTTTTTGCTCAATCGCTTTTATTTATTAACTTACTTCCATTATGAACTTTTTATATCAAAGCATATAAGGCACGTTTTTATCATATTCATTTGATTTACTTAAATGCAAGATAATTGTTTGTCATTCAGTAGGTACATAGATTATTAGAAACATCAAAGTACTTTAAATTAGTTAAAAATTATGGGGAAGTTAATTAAGAACAATATTGTAAGAAATATTGACAGTGAAAATTTAGTTATATCGCGCTAATAAAGTAGATATGATATATTTTTTAAATGTATATATTTTAAGGTATCTTTGTACATGTACCTACACATCTAGTTAAAATAACCATTATGTTAATCATTATGTGTTTCTATGGAGAAACCGAAATTTAGAATAGTAGATACATAAATATTTTTCAAAAAAATATCTGCAAATTTAAAAATTCAAATTCGTACACCGTACACCTATATTATGTATGTGAAATTTCGTGATTAATCTTGCCAATTTGTAAATGTTTTAGAATGTACTAGATGAGTATATATACGTACATATATAATTTTTACACACAGCTACATTATTTATAATATTATTAGTCTGAGTTAGTTAAGCTTTTATACGCAGATGACATGCATACATCATTTTATGATTCTTTTCAAATACTTTTATTTTAGTCGTAGCGGATAAAAGATTAATAATCTGCGGTACATTCAGTATACTTTAAAAAGAAAATTGAGTTTAAAGAATTGTTTGAAGAATGTGATTATATTGTAAATATATTAACGTGTATTTAATCATTAAATTTCAGTAAAATTAACAACCATAAAAAAACATGTAAAGAAGTTTTTTAATATATTGTTACCTATTATTGTAAAACGGTAATAGAAAGGTAAATAGTATTTAGCTTTATCATGATAGATGCAAAAATAAACGATATCCTACGGACAAAACGTTTATTTATAAATAATTTGTTATGACAAAATAATTCGAAATTGTATGTTTTATTTGTATACGTGTAATGTAAATATTTTCCTACGCTATTATATTTTTATTGTACCTACTCAAATGTTAGGATAAAATTTTATAAAAATTTATTTTTGTAAAGAAA
Organism: Micrasema minimum; assembly: GCA_022494985.1. NCBI lineage: Eukaryota > Metazoa > Arthropoda > Insecta > Trichoptera > Brachycentridae > Micrasema > Micrasema minimum. The sequence continues at coordinate 7,513 of JAGVSP010003006.1, read as the reverse complement.
TAATAAATACGATATTTTAAAAATACAATGCTTGTTTTAATTGAGTACATATTTTTTTAATGTTAAAAATTATAAGGTTAATTAATTTATTATAAGGTTTTTAGTCGGCGCGGCGCGGCGGTTTGCATAAGAGCTGCGGGACGTGGACATGACTTGACAGGATGCACGGAAACTGGCGGCCGATCGCTTGCCTTGGAGGCAGTTTGTGGAATAAATGATAATAAGGATGATTCCAATACATGTATTGAATTATTTTTTACACATTCATATTGATTTATTTGTGGTTTTTCACAATAATTCGCACACGAAAAAAAACATACGAGATCATCTTTCCTTCACGTAATAAACTGTCAATATACACTACACTTGGTGCACCAATGCAGTGCCCTATGCACCATTAGGTGCGGGATAAAGGGAAAGTAGTAGTATGTAGTTATATAATTAAAGTAGACTTACGGTACGCACCTATTCGTATGTTTTTGATACGCTTTACAAGACAACTGAAAAATTGGTGTTTGAAATTTTACATTCACTGGATTCATTTTTATTTCGTCAAACTCTATTAATTTTCGGACTGCCCATAAATAATATTTCTCTTAGATAAAAAAAAACAGCTGTGTCATTGATTTTAGAAGTAGTTTGTATACCATAATAGTTTTGATTAGCTAATCACGTAATATTATACATTCGTCATTGCTAAAACACGTAATTAAAGTAATTATTTTTCAATTTACTTTCGCTTTCCATAGCTTCCTATTACAAGGCAAAAAATATTTACGCGTGTCATACTGTACTATTACATTTTAAAAAATATACGCTAAAAAGAATGTATTATAAGCGATAATTTCTTTTAAATTAAATTAAATTTTTTAAATAGTTTTTATTATAAGTCGAATTAACAGGTTGGTTGTAAACTCTTATAAATTGGCATTGAAGCCTAATATTAAAGAATTAATCTAAAACCATATACAAAATCGATGAGCGCCATCCTAAAGTGATACATCCTACAAACCAGACTATATTATATAATATTGACAATTATTTTATTATTTATTAGAATTTCGATTTGCCCGATGCAATAATATTTTCTTACGCAGTATTTACAAGGCATTAGGTTCTCGGCGTCTTGGACGTCCACTGTTGACAATCTGTCGGCAGTTTGCGTCAGAACTACGGGACGTGGATCTGACTTGGGAGGATGCACGGTAACTGGCTGCTGATCGCTTGACTTGCAATTAGGCGATTTTTGGAATTCATATATTCCACATAGTATCCGTAATTTAAAGGAAGAAATGATGAGACTGATCTTTTTGCCATATCGATACGTTAATATGAAAATTGTGTAACTCCAAAATGGTTACTTTACAGGGCGGGCCAAAAACGAAATGGTGGAATTGCCAAATTTGCAGCGTTGCCAATACTAACGTGGCAGTTACCCATTTTTCTTGAGGTGGTTTTTAGGGCATTTGTAATAATGTTGGACTCGCCCAATTTACCTAGCGCATGTATTGGAATATAGACAACAAAATGCCTAAAGTCATTTTGTAAAAAAATGGAGTTACACAATTTGCATATTAAGGTATCGATATACCATATTATGTGAATAATTCTGTATACTTTTTAAATGCCTTCAAGAGCCGTAAGTACCATGGTCGCGGGTCGCGGGTCGCGGGTCGCGGGTCGCGGGTCGCGGGTCGCGGGTCGCGGGTAAGGAAAAAAAAAGGTAAAACGGAAGAATAAGAAATGAAATATCTTTTATTATTTTTTATTTAATGAAAGGAAATCAATATATGGTTCAATATAACCGATAATATAGGAATTCTAAAGGAATTATCAGTCTTCTCCACTAGTTTAGCACAATTATTATAACTAGATAAATTCATCACCAATATAGGTTCTAAGTTACCTTAAATCCTAGGAAAATAGAATCTACCGTTTTCTGTGGCAAAATCTTAAAAAAAATTGACAAACAACTCTTTGAACACGAGTTGAATTCAATTATGGAATTTATATAAAATATGGACTTTAAAAACTTGCATGTTTTCGGAATCGATTAATTTTAAAGGCAAAAAATAAAAATTCCAGGGAAAAAAAAGATAATAGTAAAATATCTGCTAGTACATAAGATGAAATATGATTGCCACTGACAATATCTATTCTAAAATAATAATTTATGTCATATTTCAACAAAAAATTAAAACATTATTTTTGTACAAAAAATTGCGTGGTTTTAAAAATGAAAGTTGGTACTTACAATAAAACCATGCATAACCCCCGAATAAAATAAAATACCTTATCTATGTGTCTAACAACTTAAAGCAGTTCTTTGTCATAGTTTTACTACAGCATGTACATTTATGTACTCTAAAATACTGACATAATAAACAACAAAATTTCTCTGGTCATTCTTTTTTAACCCTGTTGAAGTTGTCGGGTAGAGTGAACTCCGAAATGGGAGACCTGTAGAGCGGGTTCTGTTGGGTTTGTCCAAGTGCTTCCATGTGCATATCTCTCTCAGCCGCGAACTTTGCGTACATCCTCTTCTCCTCGTTGATCTGGTAGACTTTCAACAAGCAGATGCCACCCAGCCCCAAGCCAATGATGGCCAAGAAGGTGAACAGGCCACCAAACATGGCATTGCGGAGGGTGGAGACGCACTTCTTGGGGTACACCTTTAGCAAGACAGTCCAGTCTCGTTGGACCTCGTACGTGAAGGGATAATCGCACGAGTCTTCAACGGAGCGGATGGTGCAGAGACTGGCGTTGGCGGGGGGATCTGAAAATTAGCTTCATGTAACAATGCATTCTCAAAACTATCTGGCAAAACTTAGGTACACTTGTTATACACTATGTTAAAGCTGACACACCTTGTTACATCTGACATACAGTTGACACGAGTAAGACTCACCAATAACCTCATCCACCATGGTGGGAATGAAGAGCGCCCCTGAAGTAGAGGCGCAGGCTGCAGGGGTTGACTTCTTGAGAGCAGCAGTCAGAGCGCACTCCTCATACAACTGACACACAGTGTTGTTACAGTTGGCGCACGTCTCACAGAACTTGCCAGTGTAGCTCAGTCCTCTCTCGCGAGAACATTGGCACTCGCCTGAAGAAAAAAACAGTTGAATTTATTTATCACATTAGTTGATTCTTAGTACCTACTCTTAACACAAAAGGATTTCACATTATTGAACCAGCACCATCTTTTTGTATGTTATAAAACATGTTATTTTAATTTAAAAAACCGTCGGAAGACATACTCTAAAGTGATGACATCATCAAAATGGCTGCCGCCGCGTTAAGAAAACTTTAGGACCATTTTTGAGGTTAAAGGAAATCTTGCAAAAAGTGATTAACAACCATCGAAAAAGAAAGTATGGACACCTTGAGGTTTTATAAATCTCAGTTTCTCATTCTAATATTTCTCGTCTGAGAACATCCTACGATACTTATCTAATGTTCTGAGTTTTGAGGCTCTCGTGAAATGATTAGGTACATGTACATTACTAAAAATATGACGCTCTACGTATGCGTGGTTTTTCAAATTATTATGACATAGACAGATCCATCCATTTTTCTTTTGATGGGAGTGATTTACTTGTTAAAAATACAGATGATGAATCTCTAATCATCATCATCATGTCAGCTTGTAAAGGTCCACTGATGGAAATAGGCCTCCCTCTGCCGCCTCCACTCTTCCCATTTCTGCCCCGTCCCTATCCACTGTCTTCCAGCTTCTTGTTGTCAACTTCTTGTTGTCAACTTCTTGTTATCCACCCATCTCATCGGCGGACCTCCTGTAGGCCTTGAATCTCTATTGTGTGAAAATCTCCTTTCACCTACTTGAGTTAATTTCAGTGACGTACCACAGTTGCAGTTTCCCCTCCCAGAGCACACGACGGAGTCCCCTGGTAGAACGCACCGCTCCGTGCTAAGCGGGCACGCGCACGTCGGGCCCCGAGCCCAGCGCTGCAAACGCACTGCCCGCACGAGCACACCCCGTGCCGGGGACCACCGCATTCCAGACCGTTGCTCCTGTGAATTGCAATCAGGATTTAATGAATGATTAATTGTATTTGGTTTTAAAATTTTGGTTTCAATAACTCTAAAAGAGCAGTACAAAATGTTCTGGTTGGAAAATGAAGTGCTGAGAATATTTCTAGGAGCAAGACCTGGTGTAGCAGCGGAAACGTGGAGGTAAAGGAGCAATCAATAGAGACGTTTCATGACTCAGCAAACACAAACACAGTTGTTAGAGCCAGTCGCCTAGCGTAGATTGGACATTTGTCGTTCCGAAGAAGACAGAGCAATTAAAACCCTGTACGCTTCTCGACCTGCTGGAGTTAGGGTGTTATTACACACACCCCCCCAACATCGATCAACGTCAATCGATTGGTTTAATACCTGAAGGCTGATCGACGAATCCGGGTCGATGTCCATTGATCATCCGTCGACCGTCCATTGATTGGCAGTCGATCGATGGGTCTCGAATGATCCCGCCGCACGCCGGGCCGTACCCTGCAAGGCGTTGGACCCTCCCTCCGTTCACCGATCGATGACGGTTCCTAGACATCGACTTAGCCTTGAGTAGAAATAATTTAGTATAAATCAGTACTGACGGATCTTTAAGGCACTCCAAGCACTGGCAGAAGGTTCCCGTGAAGCCGCGGTCACACATACACACTCCACATAGGCAGTCTCCTGCCCCCGAACATGCTTCTCCCCCTTCAGGTCCTATACACCTCTTGGTCAGCAGAGCCTCGTCGAAGCCAGAGTTCTCAATCTTACAGTCGCAGTCTGGACCAGACCTTCAAACAAATTTAAATAACTTTAACTATTTTTATTTTACTTAAATATTTGATTTTATGTTAAAAATTCATTTCGTTTACATAGGTACACCATTATAATATGTAAAAAAATAAAATATATAAAACGCTTACCAGCCACTGAGGCATCTGCATTTACCACAAATGAGCTCAGAGTTAACAGGGCAGCGTGGTGTGTTGAGCTCTGGTAATGTAGGCTTATTACAATCACATTCACAGAACAATTCTAGGTCAAGCGTCAAAGCCTGCCTTCCAATCCGAGCTTCAGATATTTTGATAGTTTTTTTCTAAAAATATAAATATCGATGTTTAGAATCGTTATGAATGACCTTATTCTGACTTCAATATTATGACCTTGAACGCACGCACACAACTAGAAAAAATACGTTAAAAAAAGTGTTATGAATAAATAACAATGTTCATGAAAAATAATCTAAAATTTAAAAATCATCATCATCCATTCACTATGTGGACCGTATGGGTTCCACAAATAATTTAATAAAATCAAAACTAGTTTTCAATTACTTTTTAAATATAATATTTGATGATGTTATTTAATTACATGTTTTAATTTTTTTTAAACAGAATTTTCTCATTTACACGCAAATCAAATAAGAGAATTATAAATATTCCAATTAGGTAGGTACAATTAAAATGAAATAAAATTGATTGAGTTAGCATATATTTTATAGAAATCACTTTATGATGTTTAAATTAAAATTTGATTTTGGTTTATTTCTTTATTTTTGTTTAGTGACAACTGTTTCGCCTTGTTAGGGCATTTTCAAACTGAACATTGATTCAAAAAATTTAACCATAATATTTTGAATAAATTGCTAGACACTTCACAAAGTATTTTTCTTAGTGCAAGTGGACGGATCCTTTCGGGGTGAATTAGAAAAGATAAAAAATACAATATTATTCAAATAACTGAGTTTTCTACTTACTTTTCGATGGCTATCCTTTGGACATTCGTCCATGGATATGTTAACTGAGAATTGATAAGTTTGGCTTATTTTTACATTACCGCATCTCGATGTTTCTACTACAGATCCATTCTTCGCACAGTCGGAGAAGTAAGTTAGTTTTATGGGTCCTTCAGAGTCATCTCTGAAGCTGATGGTACTCATGAAGTCCTCGTACCCCTGTCTCACAAGATTCAAGATGTTGGAACTGTCTTCCTCCAGCCTGCCAACGTATGTAGTTTCCGGTAACAACTCGTGAATTCTATCGTAGCTGGATTTCACAGATTTTGTAACTGCGAATATAACATTTTCCTGGAAAAAAAACAGACAACATCAATACTAATTAGCACAAATGTTACAGATTGTAAATGCTCAATATAAAGGGATTAAATCTTACACCGTTTTCGTTCAAAATTCTATTTATTTGTGCCAGTGAAGGATAGTCCATTTGTGTTGATTCTGTATAGCTGCCGTTTTCGTCCAAATGACATTTTTCATCGTTAGGTTTGATAACGCCCCCTAAAAGATAGGTACAATTTTGTTTATATATTTTCAGCTGCAAGTGTTTAAAGGATTTAAAGGCGATTGGGTCTCCAGGAGCTATCCAGTGATGTCCACCGTGCACCACATATATGCGAACGTGGCAAAAGAAGATGAAGAAGAATGTTAACATTAAATTATTTTTACCATCAGCAGATTGACTCTGCACATACCTACACTCATGCAGTTTGCGATATAGATAAATTTGTATCTAGCTAAAATTTAGTGAAAGATTTTCAATAATATGAAGAAATAATAATAAAATAACGTCGTTCTCGAATCTGAAAAGAAAAGGTGTTCTATTTTGACGCTTTATCGATAGGATATACCGAAATTTGAATAAAATATTCGTGTTCAAGAAACACAACATTATAACGCCCAATATTAAGCAACAAATAGTACAAGACAGAAAAAAACTATATTAAAAGCTCAAGCTATATTACAAAAATGCCGATCTAATTGGCTTAAGAAAATACCAAGTTTTCCGAAGCCAGCAAAATGCACCAATCCATCCGTAGCCAAAATGATTATCTTCCTTGAATCAGTGTTCCAGCCTATCTTATCTTTACACATAACAACTTGCATAAGAGCCTCCATTGCTGCCTCTGTGTTGTCCAGGTTGGCTGTCACTTCAGTCTTATTTACCACTGAGACAAAATCGCTTACCTAAAATGAAAGGGACGTCCATAAAGATTTAATCTTTAGTGTAGTGGGTGTGCAAAGACACCCGTCAGAATTATATTATTTACAATATTGAATCAACGTAAAAAAAATATATTTTCTAACATTTTTAAAAATGCTGGATTCGTCACAATAGGCACGCTTTCCTATACAACGTATTTCCTCGTTTTTCTCCCTGGAATTTAACATTAGAGCCATTATTTTTTCACACATTTTAGATATCGACCAGATGCGTATTTGGATCGTCTTATTTTTTAAATCTTGTATTTGCTAAAGGAAATAAAAAGATAATTTAAAAAATAAGACTATACAAACACGCATCTGGTCGATATCTAAAATGTGTGAAAAAATCATTGCTCTAATGTTAAATTCCAGGGAGAAAATCGAGGAATACGTTGTATAGGAAAGCGACCACGAGTCACGTGGTGGAGTATGCTCTTAAGATTCTACATGCCTGGTATAAGTTATTTCAGAAACAAAACAAATTTAGTTATCAAATGA
>JAGVSP010003005.1:0-34878 GCA_022494985.1 Micrasema minimum | reverse complement strand
TCGTTGCGCGGGGTCTCTTAAGACCCCAGAATATATCAGTTTATTAACTTTTTAAAGGCTTTTAATAGGAAGTTTTTAAAATATTTTTATTAATAAAGAAAGAAACGAAATGATGTAAGAAAAAAATAATTATCTTTGTATTTATCATTTTATGCATATATTACATAATAGAACTGTAAAGTCTTTCTTTGGACATGTTACAAGTAATTTGTTTTTTTCGTTTTATATGGGATGCAAACGGACCTCGATAAAAAAATTAAAAAAATATATTTACAATATTGCAACTGTTGGCTTTTGGGGAGTCGTCTAGGCCTTTGAACACGTCCGTCACTCACAGCGTTTGCTCACAAACTAAAATTTGCTGCAATGAGAATCATCTATAAACCCTTTAAGGAAGGTACGTCAGGTTCTATGAGCCGCGGATTGTTTTAAGTGCGAACATTTTGTATTTTTTTAGACGTCGGGTTTCAAAAGACCCCCACGCAATGGATCGAGGGTTAAGTTAGACAGGATATAAAATTCGCGTTATACGCACAGATATGTTTTGTTATGAAATTAAGGCGTTTATTCAACTTTAGTTTTATAATTACTGATACTACTCTTGCTCGACATTTTTAATAATGCTGTAAGATTACAGCTCTGTTTTCTGGCTTAATGCCTTGTTCCTGAACATAGTCGATAATAAAATATAAATTAAACGTAATGTTGGTTAAATCGTTTCAATTAACCCACGTCTCAAGCGTGACAGTCCGACGTTTCTCCCGAAACTAGAATCAAGTTAATATGATTTTGAAGTAGAGAGAACACATGCTGTGTAATTTGACGAGCATTATCAATTTAATAATTATGGTTTCAGATCGCAGTTGAAAGGCGTTATTCTGAATCTTGAAATCACGGAGTTCCATACTTAGAAATTCAGTCCATCAAATTTAATTTACATACAAACCTTCATATTTGAAATTATGTATAGTAAATTAAAACAAATTTATTTATTTTTCTTTATTTACGTTTCTACTTCTTTTTTTGTTTATTTTTTATTATCTTACTTTTAGTGCCGCTAGCGTGGTCCCATGTTATAAATACGTATACATAACATACAATTGATAGATATAATATATGTTCAAGGACTGACAAATAAGCTAAAAAGCTGGGTATTGGCAAACCTGTTACAAATGTGTACAACGTACGTTATATAGAAAGTACATTATGTTGGTTTGGCTCAATAGCAATGGCATGAAATAATATAATATATTAAAAACATTTTGAATGTATACAAATACTTGTAGACAAATTACTGGATTATACCCATGCTGGGCTGATATCAGATATTATTGATATCCCAACAGAGACAGCGTAACTCTGGAAGCGAATGTGGGTTATCAAGGCGTTTACAGGACTTATGACCTGTCATTGGCTGGGTTAAGTAGCCACTTGATGTACTACAACATTCCCTATTCCGCCCATCATCTGATAACCATATATATGACAAATTTTGGAACTGATATATATTGAACTCGTCTAAGTCGTTCCGCATTACCGAAATTTTCTATGGCGGAATGGAAAATGTTGTAGTACATCATCAAGTGGCCACTTAACCCAGCCGATGACAGGTCATAAGCCATGTAAATGCCTAGATAACCCACATTCGCTTCCAGAGTTTCTCTGTCTCTGTTGGAATATCAATAATATCTAATATAATATATTATTAATGAATAGTGCAACAGGATTTTTTCTAGTCTTGGTACGCCCCTAACCGAACTACAATTATTTCGTTTTATTTTGTTAAGGATTCAAACAGATGTCATAAATAATATAATAATAAAAGTAATCATTAACAGGACCGAAAAAGGAACGATTGGATCCGACGCCAGACAAAGGTCTGCGACGTGGTGGAGCGAATTGCTTGGTTGAAGTGGAAATGGGCCGGTCACATAGCCAGAATGACGGACGACAGATGGACGAAACGCGTTCTGGTGTAGAGACCGAGGAACCAGAGGCCTCAAGGACGTCCACCGATGAGATGGGTGGACGACATCAGGAAGTTTGCTGGAAGACAGTGGATGGGGGCGGCGCAGGATCGGGAGGAGTGGAGACGGCAGGGGGAGGCCTATGTCCAGCAGTGGATCATCATCATCATTAACACTGACATGTCTGCCATCCAATTAAATACATGCACTAAGTCATATTAAACTAACTTATCCGGTCAAGGCCGCATATTATATTCTCGATCTAAAAAAAAATATACAACGAAAAGAAACAATAAGAAAAGAAAAATAAGGAAAATGAATGAAGGAAAGAAATGGTAATCTTTAAAAAATAGACTTTAGCACCCACCATATAAAGCAAAACTTAATCAAAATAATATTTTATTTCACCCCAGTATAAGATAATATACACGGTAGTGACTGATACTAGGGCGACATTAATTATTATTTTATGTCACCCTTGAGAATAAGATAAAATACATCGCCCTTGAAGGGACTTTTTTTATTATTATTATGGTGTAACAAAACTCGTAGTACAACCCGAAAACTGGTGAATCTACATCGTATTTGGAGACGATTGTGTAATTTGATTTTTTAAACTCAGCTTGAAAAAAAAAAATTCATCTCACAAAAGTTTTCATAAGTATGGCAGATTAAGTAAAATTTCTCAAATTTTCATTAAAGCGCGCGTTTTTTAAATTTTGTAATGAATAGTATTTATTTGACCAAATACATGATATTTGATAGCAATTTGCAAAAGAAATTCGAAAAAAAAATCAACTTCGTAGTCAATTTTCTCGAAAACTAAGGGTCAAATAAATAAAAATTATTCTACAAAGTCGACTCCAAATATAATGTAGATTCACAAGTTTACCGTTTGAACATCGAGTTTACACCCTGTAGAAAGATGTACAATAATGTCTGACACACTTGGTTTTCGTTGTCCGCTCCTTTTACATCCACATTTTTTCAGTAATTCCTAATAAATTTCTTCATAGTATGAAGGATCACGAATTTAATGGTTTTATTTTTTTTTTTTTATTTACCCAGAGAGAATATTTATCGAAAGTGAATATATTATCGTAAATAAGGTAATTTATTTTGTAAATAAGGTATTAACGCTTGCATCGACTTTTATCTACTCATATATACATATTGATAGTTGATGCATAATATTTTTTGGAGCCCTGAATTGCGATCACTAATGTTTATACATAAAATCTTTAAAATAATTTTTGGACCGATCAACGTCAATTACATTTTAACTTATGTTTTTATAATTTTCTTTTTCTTTTATCTTCCGTGTATTAAATTTAAAATTGCTGCGTAAAAGATTGTAAATAAATTCACATCGACATACTTTGTATACCCACGAACAGGTTTTAATTTATTTTTGTAAATATGTATGTACGAGTATATGTGCAATCGGTACTTATGTATTTTTTTGTAAACAAAAATTATTCATTAAAAAAATCGCTTCATAACTGCACTTTCTTTTTTTAATAGTACAAGAAATCTATGCAATCTTATGATATTCGCACATATTTCAGTTTGTAAATACTATTTTCAATAAAGCCTGAGCGGCTTGTGCTTGGAAATAGGAATCGAGTCGTGTCGAAGTGGGGATTTGAACCGACGATCTCTGGACTCAGAGACCGCGTCGCTACCACACTGGGCCACCACTCGTACATATAGATACATAGATACATTGGTGATAGCAGTGCTGATCGTTGATTATACAGAATATTATACTGTATTTCTAAAAAAAAACATTTTTAAAAAAATCTATCAAAAGTTATATAAAAACACTTCTCCGTCTAGTGATAATTCTTATCTAAAAAACCAACACTATTTTTATGTTTGACTAGCGTTTTTAATATCGGCTATTTAAGTAAGTTAGTGGTTCCAGTACCTCGTGAAAAGCCAATAACATTAATTTCAACCAACAGCCAGAGTTTTGTGAGTAATGATCTGGTTTGTACCAAAATCAAACACTCTGAGGTTGCGAAAACCAATATGTCCTCCATTAATTAAAAATAATAATTACTAGTAAGTTTCAATTTCAAATTAAAAGTTAAGAAGAAAAACAAACAAACGGGAAGTAATGTGATATTTCCGACTACTCATGTAGTCGTTATTTTGTATGTGGGTTCGATTCCCATCGACAAATAAAATATCGATTTTATGTAGGTTGTTTTCACACTATTTATTTATTTGTTCATGTATTTATTTATTTATTTCACACATTTCATAATACTTATTCAGTATTGCATTTCACACATTTAATAATCTTAAGGTTTAAGACACTTACGCGCATACGAAATTCAGTACAAAATCGTTTATGCGCAGTAGTTCCACAAAACAGAATCGAGACCCTGGCCCCGACTCACTAGATAGTCCGTGTCGAGTCAGGGCATTGTAGTATTATACATAACACATTGTTGTACTAAACATAATTAAATATTTACAATCATTAGTATAATAGAAACCAAGTTTGGATTTCACAAATTTAGAATTTACAAAACAATATTTTTGCATCCCAAATTTTAATAATTACATAGCTATATTTTTGCAGGCATTTTCAATATATACACGACCCATTAGACTTATCCAACTAACGACACCGACCCTGTATTTGGAGAAGTCGGTTAATAATTTGGTTTGTGCGTCCATTTGGTTATATTTCTTAGGTCCTATAAATGTGGCGCTGCGCTAACGTTGTTTTTCTTTTAGGAAGTAAATAATTAATATGCAACATACCTTGGATTTTCCGCCTTGTGGTGTAGAAGTTAGCGAGTAAGGCTACCATTCATGAGGTCGCGGGTTCTAACTGAAAAAAAAAATTAATGATTCTAATAAAATTTCACAAAAAATATTCATAATATATGTACGTAATTTTGGACAGTCACTGAAGCGTAAGTCTTATCTTGTCTTCTTGAAACAATAATCCAGATTTACAACACTTGGGTGAAATAATGCAGTGTTTTATTCACCATGGCGTGCGGATAAGGGAAAGTACAGGCAGTAATATGATTTTGTTTAAACTAAAAACAAAAAGTGTTTTGCAGATAAACGTTTCAAATCTTTTTAAAGAATCTTAAACAACTACTTTAATTTACAAAGGGCAAACTATTTAACTTTTCCAGCCCCTTTAGAGTCGTGTCAACAAGCCATTAAAAAGCTTTGTTGTTAAAGCAATAAAATTGGTCGGTATCTGCAAAGTACGTAGGTACTTAATATACTCACCTAATTTTACTCAATGTTTCTACTTTTTTTAATTTTAAAATTTACTAGTTTTTTAAATGTTACAAATTATTAAGAGCATACTCCACCACGAGACTTGCGGCCGCTTCCCATGCAAACGTATTTCTCGATTAACTCCCTGGAATTCAACATTAGAGCAATGGGGTTTTTTCCGATTTTTTATTTTTTACTTCAAAAAATTGTTTGAAAAATTACAATATCAAAGAATTTTTTTAAAATTTTTCACGATGTCATATGAATTTTCTAGCGCGGCTTTAAATAGTGCTTTTTCAAATCGCTCGCAAAATCCTCCATTTGGCGCGCATGCGGTGTGACGTCACAGCAATATATGCGCTTACTACGGGATGAATTTCACGCCTTTCACGGTGGACGGGTATGACGTCATTAGCCAATAACGGGCGTTAAAAATCATTCGTATTTTCGTGTTTTTAAAACATAATATCTAAAAATGAAAACAAAATTTTTTGATCACGTTAATCTCTGAGGCACAGATGATATTATTGTCAATGCTGAATAACTGTACTTAGATCATGCAAATTACATCAGTTTATGAAACTATTTGTATCATAAATGTAAAATATTATCTAAGGCCATGTAACCTAATTTAGCGTGGGTCAAAACAAAATAGGGCATCACACATTGCTGGCACCTGTAAAATTGACTCGGAAACGTAAACATACAGGAATCGATTAACACAAATGAGTCGTACCGTATGTAAGTAGAATTATAATCTTGCTACGTGCAACCTACATACTCGTATTAAGGTTTTACCTTATCTATTTACACGGCGACCCAGAACAAGGAGCTACGTAAGTAACTCTAGAGTTTGGTAGGATGTTAACTATTTTATACATGGTGTAACAAAACTCGTAGTGCAAAACGAAAAATGTATATTTGGAGTCGAATGTGTAACGGGACTTTTGAATCGGAGCTTGAAAAAAAAACATTTTCATAAAAGCTTTTATTAGTACCGCAGATTAAGTAAAATTACTCAAATTCATATTTAAATGCTGTTTTTAACGTTGTTTTATTTATGATACGTATTAATTTGTCACAGAGGTGAAGCAACGGACGCAACAACCCTTGGTATCTGCTGTCACCCGGCGATTCAAATTTATTTATATATAAAAAATAGATTCTCATCTACATAGACAAATAATATTTTTAGAAATATGCAGTCAATATTCAAGAAGTTAATATGTACTCAATTTATTATATAAGTACTAAAAAAATCAAAGTCTTTTTGCATACATATATGTTCATGAAATATAAATATCATGTTCATGAAATAATCCAAACACCACTCAGCCAATTTATTTCTTTTGAATATTCTAATAACAATGATTATTCAAATTCGTTTTTCTGCTGGATCAAGTACAAGAGACAAGTCGTACCTACATAATATAATGTGCATACAAAGCCGCGATAAATTATGATAGATCGCTTTTTCATTATTCACGCCTTGTGAAATAGACTTAACCCTGTCTCTCCCCAAGTCTAACCTACATAGTCTCGTAAATCCAAATTATTATTGGAAAGATCATGACTTGCTTAACTGGTTTTCATATAAAATCCATATTTTTAGATTAAAAAACCTTCAAAAGGAAATATTCCGATAAAAATTTTCATTGCTTTTTTTCAGTTTTGAAAAAAAAAGAAATGTCTACAAACATCTGTAAAAATATGAAAAACAATTAAATAATTGTTTTAGGAGGGATACACCATGAAAGCCTCACCCTATCCCTTGACCAAGAACGGGGATATAGAATTTGAGAAGGCCTATATTAAGAAATTATAACATTTAAGCGAGCGAAAAGGGGTTTACTGAAAGTAATAATTACAAAAAAAACAATTTTGTTTCAACGTACTAGATTGGTGCGATAAATTATATTTTGATTATTCATTTACTAGCACGTTGAAATTTGGCTCCGAATAACTTGGTGGAATTTTAAAAAATACAATCCAGGTTCTGATTAGTTTTAATTTTTACCTCGTTTTATTTTTACGAAGTTTCATCCTTGAAAACATTTGCTCACAGATATACCTATGGCAATCCAAATATCGGCCGCAATATTATAATTACGAAAAATGCTTCACGAATTCGCCTTAATAAAAAGTTTTTTTTAGACTTCGTAATTTCATGAGCAATCGTGTAACTATTCGATTTAGTTATGTTTTTTTAGGTGTTATCAAATTAACGCGATGTTCGCAAACAAAAGCTTTCATTGCCCCTACCACTGTCTCGGCTTATGTATTATAATTGTCATTGTTTCATTCAAATTAACAGACAATAGACAAAGACAAAGTGCTAGGGAAACGTTAGTTAATACCCCATATTTATTTATTAGTGGAGTACTACCACCCGTATGCCGGCATACTGCCTCGCCAGGCCCCCCATCCCAGATATCCAGCCGAGCATCCGCAGTCAGTCAGGGTCTCAACGGAGGGGACATGGAAGAGAAGGGATCAATTGAGGAGGGTTCAGGAAAAAAATAGGGATACACCATAGTCATAATAACATCACCATTCCATATCTGCTCCTTAAGTGTGGTATATGGATTCCACAAACGCGATAGACCGACAGCCGATTCTGTCAAGCATCCTCCCAAGTCAGGTCCTTCTTCCCTTTTAGTTCTGATGCAAACTGCTGACGGATTGACGGACGGATTGTCGAACGTAAGTACAAATATGTAATACAAAAACGTAATAATTTTAAATTAAATTAAATAAAATAACTTTGTAATTTTATGATTCAATTTTTTAACAAACTACTGACATGTTTCGACAATACCTTGTCATCCTCAGTCAACAAAAAACTAGTTTTTTTTTCGTTGGTTGAAAGTTTTTTTTTTACTCTGAGGATGACAAGATTTGTTAATAAATTAAATCATAGAATTGCAAAGTTATTTTATTTAATTTAAATTTAAAATGATTTACGAAGTGAGTAGTTTTAATATATAAATTATGTTAACTTTAAATTATTTTAACGACTTGTCATTGGCTAATTTACCTGACATAAACTTTATCGACAGTGTATCAATATATTTTTCCTACAATACCCATCTCACCACCGCCACCACCAACGCTGACATTGTACAAAAAACAGTTTTCATGTTTGAAAGTATTTCGGAAAATTCCTCAATATAAAGGCAATTTTAACAAAAGCTATTGTTGTCTAAACTGACAAGCCTTGTCGGATAAAAAAGTGTTCTTCCGTGTTAAAACTGGCTGTGGAAACACTTTTTAACCACATAAACTAAGTCAAAGTATGTTTGAAAGACATTGGTATGTTAAGCTAAACAATTATAAAAAAATAGCAATCAAATAAATCATTTATCCAATCAATTTTTTCATTTTAAAAATAAAAACAATTTTGTTTCAAACTAATTATATTTTCAAAAAACTGCCAACTGGTTTCGGAGTTACTACTCCCTCTTAAGGGCCCTCACAGCCCGGTTGAATACTCCTTTTTTAGGGTCTCAAATCCAGGTTAAATATGAGTAGCTTAAAACAAAGCGCGTGCTTTATTTCTTAAGAAAACTACAATAACTAAAATATTCCATATCGATACCTTGGACTGGTGCTGAAGTAAGACTGATCATCTTGCCTTTATGTAACGAATGATTAAGATTCATTGCACTTGGTATACCAATACAGCGTCCTATGTACCATTGAGTGCCTTTAAAGGAGGATAAACAAATTAATCCAAAAAGTTAATACTAGGAAAACAAATGATTGATTCTTTATAAGACAAAAAAAGCGTTCATTCACTTTCATTATTATTAATTCATATACTTTCCCTATGGATTTCACAGCCACCAGGCTAAGGAATCGGTCGCCAGTTCCCTGCGTCTTCCTAGGTCAAGTCCACGTCCCGTAGTTTTATATTGACAAGCCTAACTTTGTATACTTTAAAAAATAAAAATTAAATTATCACGACAATATCTGCTGATAAATTTGTTTTTAGATTAAAGTTTTAAAGTATCGGCAAGTATTCGACGAAACGTAATGTTGTGAGGTTTTATATTATTCCTTTATAGGGCAAATCATGACCTTTACTCGACAGGCTAATATCATGTCTTCTTCCGCCCTATTAGGCTTATGGCATAATATGGTTAACTAGTAAAATTTGCCATAAGAGGCAATAAGCATTCCAATTATAACAGTCTACAGTTCGTGTTATAACAACTTTGAATATATTGTAAGCTTTTTTATTCAATAATTTTAATAATAAAAATGACATAAAGATATACTTCACATATTGTGCATTGCAGTGCACTACAGTATCGTATGCACTATTTGTAGCAGATATTCCCAGCAGATATACCCAATTCCAATGTTGCTTAGGTACCAGGTACATCAAATGCAGTTTAATTTTGTTGATAGTTTGTTACATGAAGCCACCATGAAGGTAAAATGCTGTCTAAGTCGAAGGTATAAATATTTCATATTGATCTCCGAAAGGAATTGAACCAACGACCTCATGCGTGGTGGCCAAATGCGCTATCCATGGTGCCATGAGGCGGTGCGGATAAAAAAAATTTGTAAAACGATGCAAATATAAGCAAAATTTTGTGTTTTGTACAGTCCAAAAATGGGTAATTCTTACCACTTAATAGCTATGCCTTAATGCTTAAATCCTCTCCATTACAAATTATGGAAAACAAATGCGGTCCTTTAAAATTATGCTTAGTCTTTAAAGTAAAATATTCCAAGGGGAATTTAGCTTAGAGGTCAACCTTTTTTGGGTCTTTTCTTGGTCCCTGTTTCACGAAAATACCCTTTCATTCAAGGCCCCAAGATCTACGGGTGGAATTCCTCTAAATGAAAATAGTAGAAATTACTTCCATAGTCCGACGTTTGTTTTTACGAGGTAGAAAGTACTAGAAAGCCATGCGTGATAACCGAATGAATACGTGTGACGTATTTTTGGTTGAAATAAGGCGCGAAATAGTTAACACAACACGTTCGTAAACAAATATCTTGAAAAGGTCTTTCATGCGAAAACGTATCAATAAAAAAATACATTATGGAATATAGAGACAGCAAAAAAATAATTTACAAACAATTTTCGAAATGGCAATTCGGCTATTTGGGCCATATTCATTCGTTTATTTCCATATCTGTGCCTAATGATGCATAGGGCACTGCATAGTAGTTCACAAGTGTAGTGTTTTTTTATCATTTTATAAATGATGGTTAGGTGATCAGTTTGAGGGCCTCAGTGCCTGTCCAAGGTATCATACATGAAAATAAATATTACTACTCTCCCTTATCCGCACCCAATAGTGCATAGGGCACTGCACCAAGTGCAGAGAATCTTGACTATTTGTTACATGAAGGCAAAATGATCAGTCTTACGCTTTAGCGCCAAATAAATATTAATTTAAAAATTCACATTTTTAAATAAATAAATCAATGCCACGGCCTCATGTACAATGAGGTGCTTTATTTAAAAATATTCATGGATTAATTCTGAGTGCCTCCTTCACACTTCAAGAATTGATATGTATCCAGAAAATTGGCTTTATGTAACTTCATAATATTTTATGTACCCGGGCGCTTCGAACAAGAATTTTAGAGAAGTGAAGTACTACCGTGACTAAAGTGTCTATTAACCCACTACGTCACTCACTACATCATCAATGGGCATCTACGTCATCACTAGACATCTACGTCACGCGTTTCGTGTATTGGCATAAGTGCTGGAGTCTTTAGACGGTAGAATTTGATAATAAGTGGTGTTATGAAATTAACCATAGGAAGCGTGAATTCTTAGAAAATTTGTTTGGAAATGCCCCTTCTAGTAAATTCTTGTTCGAAGCCCGGGCGTGAGAAAATGAAACGAAATGGATCTATTTGTAAATAAAAGCGTATTTTACACTATATTGGTACGGTCGCGTCGTCTAGACATACAATCCATATTTGATTCGATCTGCTTGCAAATACCTGATAATACGAACATAATGATATTTAATGTTACCAGCAAATCAAGTATTACCGATTCAATACCTTGTCTTGTTGTGAAGATGTACTGGATAGCGTGTTAGGCTACAATGCATGTAAAGGAATATCAATGTGAATGTGGTGTTTCACGTTAAAATATTTAATATATTTATGATACTCAAGACTCGAGTGTTCAACCAATGCATTCTACCCGTCCTTATTTATGGCGCAAAAACAATGACTCTGACCAAGCAATCCTCCTATAAGTTGCAAGTTACACAGAGGAGCATGGAGAGAATTATGCTTGGAATAACATTAAGAGACCGAAAAAGGTACGATTGGATCCGAAGCCAGACAAAAGTCTGCGACGTGGTGGAGCAAATTGCTTGGTTGAAGTGGAAATGGGCTAGTCGCCTAGCCAGAATGACGGACAATAGATGGACGAAACGCGTTCTGGTATGGAGTATGGGTACGAGAATTCAGAGGCCTTAAGGACGTCCACCGATGAGATGGGTGGACGACTTCAGGAAGTCTGCTGGATGACAGTGGATGACAGGATCGGGAGGAGTGGAGACGGCAGGGGGACGCCTATGTCCAGCAGTGAACCTCAACGGGCTGAAGTGATGACTCAGGACTGGCGCCAAGGCGTAATACCGATCTTCTTTCCTTCATGTAACAAATTATCGAGATTCACTGCACTTGGTGTTCCTTTGCACCATTGTGGCGGCCTCCGTAGCGTAATGGCTAAGACGCTGGACTCACGATACGGAGGTTCCGGGTTCGATTCCCGGTGAGAACACAAAAATCCAAAGTGATTTTTCGGGTGTTTGTGACGTTGTTCCCCTCTGTAATTGGGCCTCCTGGCCTGTTGAGGTGGTTAAAAAAATAATAATAAAATAAGGGAAAGTAGTAGTACACAGTCACAAACATAAATGTTTTTGTGTTCTGTGACCGCCTCGTGGCATAGTGGTAGCGCGTTTGGCTACTGTGCATGAGGTCGCGCGTTCGATTCCCGTAGGGGGTCAACATGAAATATTTATTCACATGTGATTTTTATATTGATATTTCATGTGTGATACCGAGGACTGGTACTGAAGCGTATGACTGATCATCCTACATTCTTGTAATAAAATCAAGTTACACTGCACTTGGTGTACCGATGCAGTGCCCTATGCACCATTGGGTGCGGATAAGGGAAAGTAGTAGGGGGTTTTCATAAATAGTATATTTAAAAAAGTAATTATTTTATTGTAATGAAATAAAATAAGTAATACCTAGAAAAATCCTATGTATTTACACAATCTCAATCCAATATATAAGTTTTACATATAATGTACCTATAATCTTTCCGCTATAGCCCCTTGCTCCTCACTCATTTGTAATAGGTAGGTACTTACATATTTTTAGATTTTATATTGACTATTGGTTGTGATTAATGTGGATCATAACAGCGAAATATCGTGAGAATTACGAGAAAATCCAGCAAACTTATTACTTTTTACGGATAACATCAGCTAATTGAGTTGTCAACAAATGGTTACGATTTCGTGACCCGATACCCTTTTGTAAAAAAGCTCTTTTATTACTCGAAACTACCCTTAAACGGTAAAGCTAGAATAATACATAAAGCGTACTAGTAAAATCGATTTATTTTTAAAACTAGGTACTCCTTAAGACGTGACTTGCGGCCGCTACCCATACAAACGTATTCCTAGATTTTCTCCCTGGAATTTAACATTATTGCTATATTTAACACGTTTCAGATATCAACTAGATGCGTGTTTGCATCGTCTTATTTTTTAAAGGCGATGATATAAATTATTTAAAAAATGAGACGATAAAAACACGCATCTGGTCGATATCAAAAAAATGTGTGAAAAAATCATTGCTCTAATGTTAAATTCCAGTGAGAAAATCGAGGAATACGTTTGTATGGGAAAGCGGCCTCGAGTCGCGTGGTGGAGTATGCATTTAATGAAATACTTAAGCTAAAAGGCAAGAATTGAACAAAATTAGGACAATAATGTAGAGCGGAGATATTAAATCTTGCTTTTGTAGTATTAAGTAATTAACATTCTTAGAAATCTGATGAGGTTTTTTCATAACTTCGCCCTATTTTAGTTTTTTCTATCTTCAGTTCTCAGACACTTTATTGTATTTATATTATTTTTCGAAGATATTGTTCATATTATTGTTAAGAGCCGTAAAACACAAAGGAACAATAACAAAATAATTAATCATAAATTAACAAAGCAGACTCTTTAGTTAAATAATAAAGCAAGACAACTTCATGCCAAAGTGATCAGGGAATACCAATATAATGTATTATATTATGTATATTTTTATATTATTTTTTATATTTCGGATTCCTGTCAAGATCTATAAAGAAAATATGTAGACTATGACGAAACAAGTATTTTTCTAACGGCAAATGTTTTCCAAAGAGAAGTATAACACAAACGATTTCCAGTCTCTTTGTGATGTTACGTGACTAAAAGGCGTGGTTAGAAGTAGGGATAAATAATTAAGTAATTAATTTATTGTAACCCAACCAACCAACCCCTAAACTAGGGAGGAGCGATACATATCGATATTGGCAAAAAAATATCGATGTCTAACTAACTAACTAACTAACCATCACGCCATTTCCTCGTAGGGGTAGGCAGAGAAGATAGAACGCCATACCACTCTGTCCTGACACACTTTCTTCGCTTCCTCTACATTCATACGTTTCTCTCATGCACACACGCCGCTTATTCCGACTTTTCACATGTACACTTGATCATGCCATGTCTTTCTCGGCCTTGAAAAATGAAAAATATCGATATTTCGATTTTGATAATAGCTACCGATGATTGGGGCATAATATCGTGATACCGATATTAATGTTTAACCCATTTAGACCTGAGACTATTTTTGTCACAATTTTATAAAATTTTGGTTATTAATAGAATTAAGGACGTTAGTAAATCATCTAAAAAATACGTAAAAATTTTTTTTTGTGTAAGGGTTGTTACAAATCATCCGACCCGTATGTGGGACAGTAGGCTCATCCATATGCAAAAAATCCAAGTATGGCAATTTATCTTATTGTTTCTTTAGTATTATAAAACAATATACTTATAATATGATAACATGATTGTTATTTCAGAAAACATTTTTAATTATGATAAAATAACTTAAGTTATTAGTATCATCATCATCATTAATCGATGAGGATACCAGATATGTTAAATTGAAAGAAAAAGTTTAGATCGACAGTGAAATTGACCGAGGACCAAAAAAGGCCATTGGTTTACAATGGGTGTCGAAAATGGAGAAAAAAACGAAACTGGAGAAAATAAAAAGTTCATCGACTCACAATGAGCGACGAAAACGTGAAATCTGTGCTCCATACTGAATCGATATCAATATCGATATTTTTTCAACATCGCTCATCCCTACTGCAACCTACCCCCATATCCCACTTCCAACGAACCCACCCCTTCTAGGAAGTGACCACATCAACATGACTCGCGATTCGTACATCGAAAAAGAAATAAGATTTAGTACTGACTTCTGACCCTTTTGAGGTTTTTCGGGCCATTAACAACGGGATATTCTCATTAACATGGATAATCAGTTTAAGCATATATAAGTCCTTTATGAATTTATTAGTATCGCTAAACTTTTTGTACCCTACTATCAAATGAATACACAAAAAATGCGGTCAATTTTTATTATTTTAGTACTTTTGAGTATTCAATGTGTGAGTGTGTGTGGTAACAAATTTTCACGATTCACTGCAATTACTAATGCAACTCTATGCAGTATTGAGTGCCGACAAGAAAAAGCAGGTCGTAGAACACGTATAAGAAAATTTATAAATACCCCTCACGTAATACAAAAAGTAGGTACCTAAAATCATTTTCAGATGTCATTATTGATATTTCAACAAATAAGCGTTTACAAGGCTTATGACCTTTCATTGGCTGGATTAAGTAGACGCTTGATGTATTACAACATTCCCCATTCCGCCCAACAACTGATAATCATATATATCAAGACAGGTCATATGCCCTGTAAACGCCTAGATAAATCTCTAATTCATATCCAGAGCCTTTTGTACCTGTCGGTTTATAATTATTTAAAAAAATATTTATTAATAAGTAATTTTTTTTGTATTTTGGCATTATTTAAAAATTACGTGCAAAAATGTGAAAAAATCACCGGATGGAAAAGTATTTTCTCTAAAAGAATATAATTTTCGGTCTTTTTTATGATACTGGAATTCAAAATCAAACAAAACAAATGGTTTTCTGTAACTGATAAACCTTAATTATACCGAAGCTTGGTATTGAGGTTTTGTCACGTAAAAACGTATTTGTAAACCTTGAGAACAGTTAAATAATATATTCATGAAATAATATTGTTTTTTAAAATTCGAATGTTAATATAAGTATGTGAAACGAAATGCGTGCCTGAAATATTTTATCGCTCTACCCTCTTCCTATTTATTTCCTACCCTTCTTAACCTTTAATCGGTCGCTAAGTCGGCAATCTGGCCGTCAAATATTTTTGAAACGCAATTCTCGTTAGTTTTATTTTATTCAATCCACTATTTGTAAATCATAATGCCAATAAATTCAAAATCGATAACACCACTGCAAAAAAATACTTTTGCCAGCAAAAGAACATAATTTTAAAAAACACGTAAAATGAGGTCACCTAAATTGGCTGAAAACAGGTTGTAAAGGAAAATTGATTTAACACTGTTTTAAACAGAAAAACAAGAATTTTTACGTTTTTAGTGGGTATTTTTGCATTTCTCCAAATCATTAAAAAGAAATACCTTCAGTTGTGATGTGATAGTTTGACATATTATAATATTTAAAAAAAAATTACCATAGAAACATTTGATCAAGAATTCACAAGAAGGGGCGTTCTTTACAAAATTTCTAAGAATATATTTATGCTTCCTAGGGTTAATTTCATAACACCACTTATCGTCAAGTTCCGCCGTGTAAAAATTCCAGTATTTAGGCCGATACGCGAAGCGTGTGACGTAGATGTCTAGTGATGACGTAAATGATACAGATTAGGCTTATGTAATGCATACTAAAAGAGTTCCAAAAAAATAAATAATAATGAAGTAGTGAGTGACGTAGTGGGTAACTAAACACCTCATACACGGTAATATTGTTCAAGTATGGAATGTCACTTCTCTGAAATTCTTGTTCGAAGATCAGAACTCTCACAATATGTATAAAGGTTACAAAAACACACCCCTCCCAAGGTGTTTAGAGCAAAATGTGCAAATAATGACGGCCAATTCGCCGTCCTAGCAAGCAGTTGAAGGTTAATAAAGGTACGTGGGAAGTGTTGACTTCTCAAGGACTTGACGAAAACAGAACAAGCCGGATATTTATTTATATTCGGATTATTTTTTCAAGGGAACACAATACAATGTTCAACTAAGACAGTGAATTTGAAATCAATCACCAGACATTTCAATTAAATTGTATACAACCAAGGCAACTATATTCCAATCTTGCCACTAGATCCAGTTTCAAAATATAGGAAAATAGAGTAATTTATTGTTCTTTAGACACGCAACTTACGAATTTTCTTCAAGGAAATTGAAAGGAGGGTGAGTGCCGGTAACAGAGTTAACGGTGCCTTAAAGTCTGTCGTAGCAAATAAGTGTCTATCGCAAGAGGCTAAATTAGCAGTTCATAATGGAGTCCTGGTACCAACCCTAATGTATGAAAGCGAAGCATGGAGTTGGAAAAAAAAGGACGAAAGTAAACTGAATGCTGTTGAAATGCAATCTCTCAGGCAAATGTGTGGAAAAACCATGTGTGACAGGTGCCTTAATGTCGAAATAAGAGCAGAATGCAAGGCTAAGATAAACAATATCGAAAAAATTAAGAAAGGTCATCTGCGATGGTTCGGTCATGTGGAGTGAATGAATGATGAAAGAACGTCAAATTGCAATTTAATGTTGGCCCGTAATGGGTGAAATCAGGATTTTGTCTGCATGTATATGGAAACACTCAAAATGTTGTTTATTAAAGTAATTAAAGTAATTTAAAAAAAATCTTTTTGTATTGTTAAGATAATGTTTTGACAAACTTGTGAAAGCAGTGAACAGCTTGAAAGAAATTCAACGCACTTTAATAGGAAACCCATTTATTTAAAAAAAAATGTTTTAAAAAACACCCTATATTCTTATTATCTTTTCTCTGTTATATTTTCTTTGACAGAAAAGTTCCTAAAATATCTCAGTAACCTACGCTCACTTTATATGAATCGAAGAATGTTTGCAATCTAAAAACCGTTATTACCAAAGTTAGTCTGCCAAATTTCAACAAAGCGATGTTATAAATTGCTGGAGTTTTGGAGTACTGGAATTTCGAGAACAAGATGATATATTTGTCATACTAAGTAAAATATTACCTCCAAATACTGAGTCGGAAAACATGGTACTCCATGTATTTATACTTTTGTTTAAAAACATTTTTATTGAAAACAGATATTTTTCTTCTTTTTCTACAATGTAAATTTGTAATGGTGTTTATTTATGACCGCCTTGTGATTATCGCCGTATCAGGTTCTCGGCGTCTTGGTCGTCCACTGTTGACAATTCGTCGGCAGTTTGCGTCAGAGCTGCGGGACGTGGACCTGACTTAAGAGGATGCACGGAAGCTGGCGGCCAATCGCTTGGCCTGGAGGCAGTTCGTGGAATCCATATGCTCCACATAGGGAGCGGATATGGTATGATAATGATGTGATTAAGAGTCAGCAAGATAGGATTCAATGTATGAGGTCGCGGCTTTATTCCCGACAGGGTCTCTATGAAACATAGAGATTTATATAATTACGTCCTTTTTCTTTATTTATTTTCACTTTACTTTGGTATAAATTATGTATTTTTCAAATAACATTTTTTTTAAAAGTAAACACTTAAATAATAGCAAAAATAAATGAAATTTTTCAAATCAAAATATTTAAAACGTAATACATTTGACAGGCAATGAAGCGTAACAAAAATGAGCAATATTTACTTCACTCAGTAAAAAACAGTGCCCTATGCACATGCAACGCAAAATAAAGAGATGGATTCATATTTTGTAGTGAAAAAAATACTTACCTTCACTATATTTAAAAAAAGAATTAACCATTTTTTCGTATTAGACAACAAAGAATTCGACAACCCTTTGTCCCGAAATTAAAAGTTTCCTGAAAAATTCGTTCATTTACGGTCTAATATATTTTGATGAAACAAACATAGGAGAGAAGGTTCTCCAATACGTTTAAAACGTTACGTACTGGATTGAGGTTTTTCCGTAATTTACCAAAAAAGTACAATTTAAAATAAAACAAATGACTATTATAAACTGTGCACTTTTGGGATATTTAAATTGTCGGGAAATTCATGAGATTGACGAAACTTCAAATATAATTGAGTATGAAAAAAGGTGGTCCTAGGTACCACCTGAAGCATTTTTATACTACTACTACTATTATTTTCCCTAATCCGCACCCAATGGTGCATATGGCACTGCATTCTTTTTATCAAAATCTTTTTAAAATAAATATTTCATATCGAGTTCTATGGAAATCGAACCGACTATACCACTAGACGGACAACCTAGATATCTTGGACTGGTATTGAAGTGTAAGACTGATCATCTGCCTTCATGGCATTCTCGGCACATGGAGTGGACGTCTAATGCAGTGTCCTATGCACCAGTAAGAAATGCGGTTAAGAAAAAAATAGGTGTAGTGAAGAAAAACTCAGATGTTGCAATATCAAATTTTGCCATTAATGGATATAATCAATAATCAGCAACATAAGTTTTCTACGTTGCCTTGATACTTCTTATCTTATCCGCACCCAATGATTCCAGTGTACCTTGATCATTTGACTACATGACGGTAGAATAATCGGTCTTACGCTTCAGTATCAGTCAAAGGGATCACACATGAAATATTAATATGGAAATCACATGTAAATAAATGTTTTACGTTGAATCCCTACGCCCCTATGGGAATCAAACCCTCCTCTTCATGCACAGTAACTTGTTTTTACTATCCCACAAGGTGGAACAACAAAACGAAATGATTTCATGTTATAAATTAAAAAGATAAAAGTAAAATGAAGCAAGCAAATAATCCCAGCCGATGTAATAGAAACATATTTCGTAAAATTAGAATAACACAATTCAGTTTTTCAGTTAAACCAAACCATTCATGAAAAGCTGAAAAGCTTTTGAAGCTTTACTAAACGTTACATAGATGTCAGTAGTAATTTAATGCGCGCATAGTATTCATTCATTGTACGAAAACTCTACGCCTCTACGGTAAAAGCTAAATATGTATATTCGTATCTTAGGTTTACAATAGATGGCGATAGTTCAAAATATTATTATATTATATAATTATATATTAAATGTACCTACCCAAGGGCGGAACACTAAAATTTTACAAAATCTGCCCTCTCGATAATCATAAGGCCTCTCTCAATGCTATTGCATAAAATGCGATTAAATATGATAGAAAAGATAAAAATGATTTCTCCGAAAACTGAAGTTTGAAATTTAACTGCTTTATGTTTTGAAATTAGTTTCATGGCGCTGCTTATATTATTATGATATGGAACAGTCAATTTAAACAATATATTATTTTTTTATTGTTATCTGGAAATTCATTTGTCGCCAGAGTCATTTTCCCTTTGATAAATGTAAGCAAAAAACTTTTTCAGTTTATTTCTCTCCAAATTAATTTTAGTACAACCCCCAAATTCCACTGCTTGTTTTTGGCAAAATAAAAAAATTTAAAAATAATAATTTAAACTGTCATCTCCGCAGCAGTAAAAACAAAAAAGAAAAATATGAATATCGTTTAATCAAACAATGTATTTATTAATTTATCTCTTCATTAATTAATTCAAATACAAGTGTAAACTGATAAAATATCTTATAAAAAAAGATCCTAAAATATTTAAGGAAAATATTATTGACTATTAATTATTATTATTTATTAACTTGTCAACAGTGGACGTCCAGGACGCCGAGAACCTGATGCCTTGTAAAATATGTATATGGCCTAGCCAGCCGCAACGCCTTCGACGGATGACAGTACCTAGATACCAAGGGTTGCCGCGTACGTTGCCTCACTTCTGTGTTCCTTACAAAGTCCAACCACCGCACACCTACTATTCTTATGCTCAAAACTCAATACCCGTAGACATTCAAAATAAATATACAATAAAAAAAAATACGTACCTAATATAATTTTTCAAACTTGTTCTCAAATACATAGACATGTTTTGCATATTGCATGCTCTCTCAATTGGGAATCCCACTAAGTTAAGTTTTCCAATCTAAGTTTTTTACAAGAGGAAACTCACAAGATTTCAGGAAATTTTCCTTTGGTGATTCCGGTGCGAAGTAATTTTCCCACAAATAAGAAACGTCAAAAAATAATTTTAAAAGGTCTTCGTCACAAGGCTTTCGATGTAGTGATCCAATTTCCTGGCTGTAATTTTAAAAAATACGAATGTAAAAGTACTCTGTGAATGATCCGTATACAATATTTATTTATTTATTTAATTACATGTAATTTAACATTGTGACAATATCTATAGTTTTACATGTTATCATCATTTCGTACTTACTATGGTTTACTACACATCAATTACAGAATTACAAAGCATTATAATTTATAATTAATATGAAAAGTATTGTGTAGTTTTTTTCTACAAAAATTTGAGTTATTCAATAACGGAATAATCGACGTGAGTGCATGAGAAGATGTATGAATGTGGAGGAAGCAAGAGAAGTATGCCAGGACAGAGTGGTGTGACGTTCTATCCTCTCTGCCTACCCCTTCGGGGAAAATGGCGTGATGGTTAGTTAGTTAGTTAGTTAGTTAGTTAGTATGTTTGTATTTTATTTCTTTGTTTACATTTCACATTTCATATATAATCACAAAAATGACAATGATCTGACCTCGACTCACTAGATAATCAGTCAGGGCATTTTCAATGTAGTATTATACCTAATAGAACATTTTTTACTCACAACATTTAAAAACTCACATAACTATGTTTTTGCAGTTTTCGATAGATCCCATTTTATATGTATAACTCACAAAACTAGCCCTGTACTCGTATTTGGAGAAGTCGGTTATCAATTTGGTTTGTGTGTCCATTTTATTAAATAATTTAGGACCAATAAATGAAAAAAGGCGCTGCCTTATTGTTGTTTTTCTTTTAGGTATTAAATAATTTATATTTAAGGCAAAGCGAGTGTTTATTGTTCATGTTTTGTTGCGTTCTGCATTTGTTAATACTCCAAAAAGGCATGACTTTACATGTATGTTATGACTTTGATACGTAAATGTGACTTATTAGATGTATTTTTATTTACTGTATGCGTGTCAAAAAAAAATTGTATTTTGTGATGTAGGACATGTAGGTACATAAATAACGACTATAAATTGGGAAGAAAAATATAATAAATCTTCTTCTTTTGCCACGTTCCTATGTGGAGCATGTGGACATCATTAGATCCCTCCAGTTTAGCCTGCTTACTTACGCGTCAACGTCACACGTCACATCAGCAACAGGTTTTTTTATATTTTAATTTGTATTTTTAATTTGTCTTATATTGTAAAATACATAGAACTTGTGTGTACATACATAAATATAAATTTATTTACATGTTAGTATACCCACGCACAGGCCATGCCTATGTAGGATTTTTCTCAAATTATTGTTTATCAATTATTTTGTATTTTTTTAATTTTGTTAAAAATTTTTTTTTAAAAAAAAGCTCGCCGAGTACATCTGGAGAATCCGTAGGCATGAAGAAGAGTCATCATGGATTGAGGCTCTCCCGAGGCCTTTGGAGTAGGTACATGACCAAGACAGGTCCACCGCCTTGACTTCACGATCACGGGTTTATGGTTTGGTGAAAAAACTTATTTAAAAATTATAAAAATAAAAAAAAATAGATTAACAAAATTAATTTAAAAAACGCGGTGTTTACTACATTTTATTCTGTAATCTATTAGAAATGTAATAATAAAATTTAATGAAATGATCGAGATACACTGCACTTGGTGTATCAATGCAGTGCCCTATGCACCATTGGGTGCAGATAAGAGATATAGAATCATAATATAGAAGAATAGAGAAGAAGATTCATAATATAGCAATTTCTAAGAGATAAGAGAATCTATTAGAAATTGCTATATTATGATTAAGTACCTACTCGATAGTAATTATAAATACATATCAATAACATTTCATCATGCAGAGTGGATTATCGACAGGAAGTAAGTGTGTTTAGCCTACTTTATATTCTATTAAGCCCCCCACGTGTGCACGTGTAAGTGCGTAAGGGATGAAAGATGAAATGATGAGCAAACAATCGAATAATCAACCTCTTGTAGCGACATATTACAAACACTGATTAACTGGAGAGCCAATGTATGGGGGTTGAAATTTTACTTTAACCAAGTATCTAATTATGGAAACATTGTTTTTTTAAGGATATTTAGGTTGACTGCAAAACGCAATGTGGACTAACCTTACAAAAATCACGATGAGTTACATTTTCAAAAGAGTATTTTCACATCAATGTATACATAAATAAATAAATAAAATTGTCGAAAAAAATGGAACATGAAAAAATCTAAAAAGAAATTTTATTATTTATCGGTAAAATTTTATTCGCTTTAATTTGCATGATACTATAATGTACTATAGGTGTTTTCAGTGCGTTACACATCTTATCCTGATGCTTTCCATTTTAAAATAACAAATAATCAAAATAAAGATTTTATTAAAGTTTTTTTCCCAGACACTTCGCAGTTGACTGAGTTCCCTTTGGAAATGTGATTTTTTCATCCATGGATTATGTTTTTGAATTATTTCCTATAAATATAATATTATTCACGTGCTTATGTCGAAAAAGCGAAGTTCACTCACTGGTAGGTTGTAGAGTTACGTGAAACTGTTTTGAGCCTTGGTATTGTTATTCCATTATCGAGGAAGAAGACGCTTTATGAAGCATATTTAGCATATTAATTAATTATACTATATAATTAAGGTTAATATATTATAAGATTCTAAGAATATATGGTTCGTACATACACAAATATATTTTAATATGGGAAGGAAATTTAACGAAAAGACACGGTTTTGGTTTCGGTTCCTGGTAATACAGAAATAAACTTGCAAAGAAAAATAATCATCATCATCATACCATATCCGCTCCCAATGTGGATCATATGGATCCCACAAACTGCCTTCAAACCAAGCGATCGGCCGCCAGTTCCTGCGCATCCTCCCAGGTCAGGTCCACGTCCCGCAGTTCTGATGCAAACTGCCGACGGATTTTCAACAACGGACGTCCAGGACGCCGAGAACCTGGTGCTTTGTAAAATAGGCAAACATGGTTAAGGCTTACGTAATATATGACCTAGACAGCCGAAACGCCTTCGCCGGATGACAGTAGATGCCAAGGGTCGCCGTTGCCTCAATTTTGTGATCCGTACAAAGTCAAACCACCGCACAACTTATATGCTTTCAACACACCTATTCTCAAAGCTCAGAGGTCTGCTATTTTTGGCCCTGGTTAAGTGCCATGATTCGGTCCCAATCAAAACGCATACAGTGGAGATGTTTGAGCGAGTGGTTGTCTTGAACGTCAGGCAACTGTACGGCAAGGCACTACTCGTTCATACACATAAATATGGTGGGACAAGGAATGACACGAAATATGAAACAAAAACCAAAAGTAAGCAAATATTGGAACTACCGAAAATGACAACGTCTTTTGGACAAAAATTCCACGTCTCCCTATCTCCAAAAATATATAACACTCTTCCACTGTATGCAAAAAATGAAAAAAAATTTTTTTAAATTCGCATCTTCGTAAAAAATTGGATCTACAATTTGGGTCCCGAGAGGTGCCTTGAAATGGTTACCCCACCTAAATAGCATATTTATATATAGTTCGCAGTGTTGTTAATTGTAGATACCTAATTCATTAGTTTGTTAATGAATACCTCAACACGGGCTTTGCCCAGCGAGGTATTTCATTAAGAAAGAAAAAAAAATACAAATGTTTATGAAATAAATATTTTTTTATTTTTAAAGCGGAGAACAGATGTGATGCAAGCGTTATACGAGTAGAGGCCGCATTCGAGAAATAAGATCCACTTAAAAAATAGATCTCTGCCTTATAACAGGTTTATCTAGTCAGACATAAACTATGATAAGGATTTACGGTCTGGATAGAGAAAAGATTTCTTAATTTTCTTTAAAAAATATTTTGATCTGATGCTTATGAATTAATGGCGTAACTTATATCTTGTTATAAAGCCAAAAAATAGTTTAATTGATTAGGGATATTCAATCTTTTTTAATCGTTTCGTGAGAAGACTGCGGGTTAAATAAACCAGAGATATTTATATTTTTTAGTAAGAGTCACCAGAAAAATCATGCGATTAATTTAAATTAAGTGATCACGTTACTACCTCACATAATTATTACAAAAAATAAAAAACGATCTGATTCACACTTGCTAACGAGTTGGAGAGAGGGCTCTAAACAAAACAAAATCTATACCTTCTTCCTATGTGGTGTTTTTTAAAAATGGCACGTCGATTGTGAAAATCTATAGCGCGGGCCTTATAAGGCTCTGGGCCCTGTTGGGTTTAGCTACCTTATTTTTTTTTTAAAGCTATCTAACAACAAAATTATGTAGTAAACCTTTAAAAGCATACATTTAATTAAGTTTAAAATTGTGAAAATATTATAAGTTTTAATGTTTTTAGGTTGGTAAAAACGTTATAGGTATTCATACTTACCTAGAGATTTTTATTACATCACGCAATCTGTAATACCTTTTTTCATCTTCTCTCCCCGGATATGGGAAAAGTACCCAAAGATTTATTGGGAAATCCTTGAAATAAACCGATTTAGTTACTTGCCTATCTATAGGCACTAAAAAGGATTCGCTGAAATCGAAAATGTATTTTCTGATTAAGGATAACTAAATTGGTTGAACGCAGGTTAAAAAATACTTTGAATCGCACAGCCATTTATTAATTTTTCAAGTTTAATGTATTGATACATTACTTGTGTATCTTAATTATTTATTTAATGAAAATAAAATGATTATTTCTATGCTAAGCTATTTCAGTAAAAGTTTTTACTTTTAACCGTTTTTTATTGAATAAAAAACTGCCGACCGGTTTCCAGACAACGCGTGTCTGTTTTTTTCAAGGGTACAATTATTATTGAGAGAGTAAAATATATTAATCTGCATATTAATATTAGCGTACCTTACTTCCTTTTTTTTAAACCAATTTTAATTAGGTATAAGTAGGTATGTTGTAGCTGTGACAGTCACCCAGAAAAACGGTCATTGTCGTTCTTTTAGCAGAATATTTTCTAGTTCATAATTGAAGCAATTGATAAACATAAATTACTGATAAATAAAAATACTTATCATGCCAATTTATTGCAGTGAAAATTGTGAAAAAGAAAGATAGGTACTTTGAATTAATGATACGAAAAAAGTTTATTCATTATTCACGAATCCGTTGAATTATAATACAATTATTATGGTCCAATCAAAAACCGAAGGATTCTTATCTAGCTGAGCAAAGTTTTCCCTTCGCTTCTCTCTCCTAGAAATATTAATGAAAAAAAATAGGGCTATTAAACGTCCTTCATTACAACCTTCCCAATACTCTAACAGGAAACCTTCCAAGAAAATTATATGCTCTTAACTTCAAATTTCCATAAATCAGCCTCTGTTATCTGAGGTTACGAACGTCTAGAACCGACAGCCTACGTCCTAGAATCGTAGAATTTCAGGTTGCGGTTATTACAGGGTCGCTATTTGGGTTTAATACACCCTATATTTCTATAAGCCATTTTGCAGATCCGTTTTTGTGGCGTTTAAGATGTCTAAAACACTAAAAAAAGGTACCCGCCATAATTACTGTAAATAGAGGAATTTATGTGAATTTCGAAAACTAATTTATTTTGAAGATATGTGCGTTTTTGTGGACTATTGAGATTTATTTATTAAACAATTATTTATGAAGTAAAGTAAAAAGAAGTTTTTAGATCGACTATTTTTTATAATTCGATAAATAATAGTGAATTACGAGTCACCTACGATATTCGTTATTTTCCATTTACTTTAATTGCATAATATATTATAAACAACATCACGCGACTATCAGTCAACCATCCGTATCACTGACTGACTATTTTGAGTGTGTCCAAATTACTGGTAGAGACAAAAACTAGATTTTTAACGTAACCCATTACGAATCCGGCTAATAATTACAATTTGACATCTCAAACAGAGACGGTTTTTCAATAAGCGATCTTTTTGGAAGGGTAATATGGATATATACAATACATTCCCACTTAAAAAAGGTAATACTAATCATGATAACTTATTAAATATATGTTCATATAAATTCCTAGACTGACAATGGGTTCATAATTATTATGTCCATAATCCAAAACTATTGGTGAAATGCCCAGGGATGAAGGTGAATTCATTAGCGTAATTTCATACAATCAAGTGGCCACTTAACCCAAGACGCCAAGGCAATGAATAAATCCAAAACAAAGACAGGGTCATAATCCCTGTAGAACGCCTTGATATCACCATATTCCCTGGATTTCCATTGTACTTCTCCAGAATTTCTGTTGAGATGTCAAATTGCATAATATATTGATCATTTGTATTGTTAATTGATCTGGTAGGCACAGGATTCTGTAAAACAGCCTCGATCGAAAATAAAAAAAATAATGGGAAATGAAAATGCAAATAATCATATCCGCATCCAATAGTGCATAGGACGCCGCACTGGCGCACCAAGTGCAGTAAATATTGATAATTTGTTATATTAAAGTACGATTATCAGTCTTGCGCTTCAACGTCAGTTCAAGGTATACAATATTAAATAAAACAGCGGTTAATAACATTTAAAACATTTATTTTATAAAGGAGACGTATGTTCAAAAGGGTGTGTCGATTTTTCTAACTTTCGGATACTGAAATGGCATAGGCATCTAATGTAATGTTCGTTCTTTGGATTGCTAAAATGGCCTAGATGAAAAATTGATGAGAGTATATTAATAAAATATTTACAATATAAATAATTTCACCTAAATAACCACAAAAAATAATAAAATGCAGAAATTATAAATATAAATAAAGATTTTTTTGATATTTACGCCTCATAGACATGTTTTTATATATTTAATCGAGCCATAATCGGCGCAACAACGTAAGCGACACTTTTTTTGAATTGTGTTTTTTCATAAAAAAATGTTTCTCATTACCCCCTGCAGAAGTGGTAAAAACATGCTCTACAAAATTCGCCTGCCACATTTTAGAATATGTGTAGCTTCCAGCGTTTGTACTGGGTAACTTTTAAAGTTTAGCCAAATAACGTAACCAATACAAAATAAAAAATAGTATTAATCCCATTTGCCTTATTGTTAAAAACAGTTCATACAAAAATAATGTTAAAAAACCCTACATTTTGTCGCTTACGCTGTTCTGCCAATTATGGGTCTTAATGTTTATTTTTTTTACCAACTGTAAATTTTTTATTTTTAAAATGTATTTTGTAGGGTGCTTCTTAAATAGGCAAAAAAAAATATTTTTTTTAATTGATGCGCGTCACCCTTTTATTCTGTTCTAAGGCGCAAAAAATTAATACGGAATTTTTATTTTATTTTTAAAGTAATATTTAAAGGTCGCTACCAGCGATTAAAAATAAAAAAAATGTATATCTGAAAATTATTTTATTAAGTTCTGAAAAAGACAAGCAAACATAAATTATAAAACTATTAGGATAAAAAAAAAAAACTTATGCTAATAAAGTAGTTTTCTTTGTATCAGGGTACTTTTGCCTGAATTTTTTCACAACCAAAAGAAGGAATTGTTTTTGTTCTTCGTCTGTGGTAATTAGTTTATAAAATTCTTCAATCAATGCTACGCCGCGTTCCGCAATGTCGTTCACCACTCTCATAGAGCGTACAATTTCTCTGGAAGCTTTGTAGTCTTTATCTTCTTCCCAAAGACGAGGGTCTTTTTGCAAAAATGCAGACGAAATTCCCAGGATTCTGAAAAATCTTAAGGTGTTGCTGGTCACGAAATCCTCAATATTTTTATCTTCGATGTGACTTAGATCCAATGTAATTCGCTTTGGGCTATAGTCTGGACCTTCCTCATTCAGCAGGAACTTCGTTAGAGCTTTTTTGGACATAGCTTTGAGCCACAAGTCATTATTTGGTGCTGAAGTTGCCACGGGAGCTTGAAACCAGCATCTTACATAAATCGTAACGACAAAAACGCAAATTTCAGTAATGGCTTTAAGTTCTTTTTTTGTCAGTTTAAACTGGTCTCTGAACATAAAAAGCTTAAGGCCATAAATTGCTTTTGCCATCCATCGTGCGCGATGAAGACCTGCTGGAGCTCTGAATGATATCCCTTTATTAGGCATACCTCCCAAAAATATTATTGTAAGTGTCAACAGTTCCTTATAATCGTCACGTGGCTGATAATCATTTAGCTGTTCTTCAGCAAATGAAATTGTGCTGCCTGCTATATTTTCTACGCATCTTAAAGCGTCAGAGTCTGAAGAAACTATACTGAACTTATTCTGGTCAATGTTAGGCCAAGCAGATTTAAATTTTTTGAAGATCAATATTTCTGGTCCGCTTGATGGACCTAGTGCTTGAACTACGATTGCTTCCAGCTGTATTTCCATTATATGGTGACGACAGGCCAACCAAAGAGCATCTTTTTCCATCGTTTGCTCTAATAGAATACAAGCACCTGCTCTTAAACCAGTGTTGACCGCAGTGGTGTCGAAGCAAAAGCATTTTATTTTGTCGCTCAAGTTCCAAGAAAGAATAGTGTCATAAACAGCTGAAGCACACGCATCCCCAGTTCTATGACTGAGTTTTGGAACTGCCAAAAGTTGATCTACACCTTGTCGTGACACTAAAATGGGAAGGCGATCCACTGTTTTGTGTCCTGTTATGTCTTCGATCAGTTTACCATCCCAATGAACAGCAAGAGGCGTGTTTGGGTTAAATTCTTTCTTTAAGGATTCCGCTACCCTTTGCCTTTGCTTCATACGCTGGCGACGAATTGAGGATGAATTTATATTGTACTCTGATAGATCGGTACCTGCACTTTTGAGCGTTGATGTCAAAACAACAGTTGCTTTCCTGTCACTAATTTAGCAAAGTCGAGGCTTGCGGATAAGCGTTCATCAAAGATATTCTTTCTGCCACGTTTGCGTTTAAGTGGGACTTCTAAATCTGTCGTCGAAGGTCCCGCCCTCACTGAAATTTCTGACGTTGAACTTTTACTTTCATTATCACTTTCAATGCTAATAGTCAAAGAAGATAGTATGCACTTTTCTCGCAGAGATTCAATGTAACTTTTTTCTCGATCTAAAATACGTTGAAGGCGAGCGTTTTTCTCCTCTTCTTTTGCTATTTTTTTAAAAAAAACTTTGTCCACTCCGCCTATTGTACCAGGGAGTCCTATTTTTCTCTGCTTAATTAAAAATAGTCTATCTTCCTCAATGGTAATCTTGTTTAGAGCATCAGCGTGTGCTTTGTCAAACAGGTCCTCCAAACTATCTTGCCACTCCTTTTCTTTATTTCGTAGACCTTCGGAGCGTTTGACTTTATTTTTTTTATTTTTTTCAACTTTTGCCACTTTTTTTTTGGCGGCGGGGGGGGTGGGGGGGGGCGGACGTGTGTCCTTGTACGGAATATTGTGACAAAGAGTTGCATTAGTATGTTTAATTATGTATAAATGATGAATATAACTGTTTTATGCACATAGAGCTGCAAGTTAACATTATCATAATTTTTTCAAACTTTGACACGAGGTAGCGACCCCTAAAAACATATCTAAAAAAAAAAAAAAAGGGTTCGTTTTTTAGATGATAGAAGAGAATGGCGGGCTGACGCAGTATTTTTTCAAAAGTCGAAAAATAAGAAGCACCCTAGTATTTTGTGAACAACTTGAATCAATAATAAATAATAAAAATTGATCTACATATTATAAAGTTAATCTATTTTTCTTCCAACTGTACCTCCCGAGAGCCTTAACCATGCTTGCCTTTTTCACAAGACACTTACAGGTTCTCGGCGTCCTGGACGTCCACTGTTGACAATTCGTCGGCATCTCGTGCACGGGAACTGGTCGCCGATCGCTCGTGGAATCCATATGCTCCATATAGGGTGCAGATATGGTGTGATAATGATGAGTATTCGAAACTATTCCATTTGAGCGTGACGAAGGTGAATTTTTTTTGAAATTTAAGGGTTATTTAATTAATGCTACAGACCGACCTAATATAACTTTCGAGACCTATGTATCTCCCCAAATTATCTTTTTAGTACGGACTGCGACACACCCTAATGTTAGGAAGGTACATACAAACATAAATCATTTAATTACGTATGATAATGATACAGTGGTTCAACACGTTTACTATATAATATTAATTTAAAGTTTCTTTTTATATTTAAATACTAATTACCCTTTGACTTTAATACATGTATATTTAAATAATTAATACTTTATGTATACTTTTCTAATACAAACATTGTTATCCCTACGAAAATTCTTTTAGATAATTTTTGAATATCAAATATTATAAAATTGAACGTACATGTTAACAAAAATAAACAAATAGTTATCAGGTTGATATTGACCGTACTTGTATAAGTATAATATGGTGACATAAAATAAAAGAAAATTTTAATACAAAATACATTTGAACTACAAGAGATACTTCAATTAAACATACATCCTTACCGTTTTATACATAATTTTCATTAAATTTTATAATTTCACTTCATCAATTATCAGGTTTTATATTATTGTTTATTAATTCTAGTTCATTTCACAACATTTTTGATACATATGGTTACAAAGAAGAAAAAATATTTTAATTATTTTTAAGTCTATATTTACAGCAACTACTGTTGTTGATAAAAATAAGTATCACTATAAACTTGGGAAAATTGATTAAAAAAAACAGTGGTAAGGTGAACCTATCAATAATGTTTCAAAAACTTTTTTTAATTTATCACACATCTGTATTAAATATATCTTTTTAGGTATTACATTAAAAATAACCGCAAATATAATATGTACATCTCAGATTCCAAGCAATGAATAATGATTTGAAATTTTCGAAAATATATTAAATGTACGAAAGTCTTATATGCTTTTATTTTAAATCCATCAATATGATTAAAATATCTGCCAAATAATTATAATCCTAAAATATATCATACTATAGGTACATGTCTCTTAAATATTTTATTAAATTTATTCTTTTGTTACATTTAAATAAAAATATTACACTGAAGTCCGTAATATTCTAAAGTTTTTTTAAAATTTTAATACATTCTTAATTGTTTTAAAATACTGGTAAATTTCTAACCACGTACCTACCTACTTACCTATTTTATTTATTACATAGTTTTCGGAAATCAAAAGCTTATTTACAAAAGAACTTTAAACTTTTGTTCATAAACTAACTTATTTACAAAAATTATCACAAAAATCGTTTTCTTAAAAAATATCGAAAATTTAAGTGCTAATATTGTACATTACATTAACTTGATACTTACATGGGTAGGTATGCCTTAATTGGTACCAAAAATGTTTAAAGTCTTGCAAAAAGGTTTGTTATAAGTTTACTTGAAAATGAATGAATATATTAAGGTATAAAAAAACTCCAACAAAGCTTACGTAAAAGGTAATTCGAAAATAGGAATATTAAATCTAAGTACTGCCTAGTTATCTCCAATCTCCATATACACTTTATACATATATACAAATTATGCTTCACATAGGAAGTGGATATGGAATGGTGATGTTAACAAGGTACCTACTGACTTGAAATAAAAATTAAGTTAACACACTTTTGTTTTAAACTACTTAATTATTTTTAACAACATTTTGAACGTATACAAATACTTGTAGACAAATTACTGGATTATACCCATGCTGGGCTGATATCAGATATTATTGATATCTCAACAGAGACAAAGAAACTCTGGAAGCGAATGTGGGTTATTTAGGCGTTTACAGGGCTTATGACCTGTCATTGGCTGGGTTAAGTGTAGTAAGTAATAACACTCGATAGAGCCTTACCTACACCAATAAAGATAGATTGCCAAAATTGCCTTAACAATCTTCTCAACAGATGTCACTAGAGAGAACAAAATCTTAAAAACTATCGAAAAAACCAACTCAAATGTGGTTACCATACATTAGGTAGTCGGTTCGATTCTCGACACCGACGTGACGGGATCAATATTAAATATTTATTCAATTCAAAAGAAGGTACTTTTTGTACCACCCCCTCCTAATTTGTTATTTGAAGACGCGGGATTTTCTCCACTAATAAAATAATTTCATTAGAATGATATCAATTCGTAAACATGAAAAACTTAATTGATTTTGTACATGTTGATGCCTTGGTACGTTCAATCGATTTACTTGAGTTCATTCGATATAAGGCGCTTCCCATAGATCAGTCTAAAAGGAAAAAGTAACCGAAAAAAGCCTAGGAAAAAATCTGTAAAAGAATGAATGAAGGAACAAA
Source organism: Micrasema minimum (assembly GCA_022494985.1). Taxonomy (NCBI): domain Eukaryota; kingdom Metazoa; phylum Arthropoda; class Insecta; order Trichoptera; family Brachycentridae; genus Micrasema; species Micrasema minimum. The sequence goes on along the minus strand of JAGVSP010003005.1, from coordinate 1,996 downwards.
GTATATAGTGAAGACCTAGTTCTTTTACCTAGGAATTGTTTAAGATGGCGGACAACCTTTATTGATTGATTGAGGAAAATATAATATAAAGGAGAAAAATGTTTGTAAACGAGGTTTTGAAGCATTTTGTATTGACGTTGATTAATTGTTAGATGAGTACGACAAAAACGATTTACGCGGATAGGTGCAAGATTTCTTATCACCTATTAGTATTTTTTTTTACTTTTTAATTTTTTTAAAATTTATGAAATTAAATATTCATGTTTTTTTTCCAAAAGAAAATGACTTATTATTTTTAATAATATTTATTTTTACAAATAAACAGAGCTCTCCATTTGAACTTTGTATTATGCAATTTTATTCGTTCTACCTATTTACTTAAATATATTATTTGCAACCTACAATTTTCATTTTTGAAAACTAAGTATGATTTAGATATCAAAATCTAATATGATTTATCCTAATGAAAAATATACTTGGCACTATCCTTATCAAGATATTTATGATTTGTTTTTTTTTTTAAATGTTACCTTTTTACACCAAGTATGGCCATGAAGCCGTGGCAATTTGTTTATTTGTTTATGACGACTGTAATCTTGGAGTGAATTGGAAGGAAGAAATATCATCATAATATTTCTGTAAGTATTGACGGCTCTCTTCTAGAAGAGGGTGAGATTTTCATAAATTTTCGTCTTGATACAAAGAGGCTTTGACATTTCTGTCTCGCCAGTTTAAATCAGAAGAGAGAATACTTCAATACATTTTATTAATACAGGGTGCGACAGCATAACTTCATTTTTTCAAAACCAACGCTATTAAACCTATTGTATGAACCAGATTTTTTAATCCATGTTTTTAATAATGTAGGTATAGAATTAATGTTTTTTTTACCCAGTTATGAAAATCATATCAGGTAGGCGAAACCCATTGACAAACACCAAATAAACCGATTTACGAAGCTTGTCATAACGTTGGCAATTGCAATTTCTGGTATGTTGGCAATTGCAATTTCTGGTATGTTGGCAATTGCGATTTCTGGTATGTTGGCAATTGCAATTTCTGGTATGTTGGCAATTGAAATTTCTGGTATGTTGGCAATTGCAATTTCTGGTATGTTGGAAATTGCAATTTCTGGTATGTTGGAAATGGGAATTTCTGGTATGTTGGCAATTGCAATTTCTGGTATGTTGGAAATTGGAATTTCTGGTATGTTGGCAATTGCAATTTCTGGTATGTTGGCAATTGGAATTTCTGGTATGTTGGCAATTGGAAATTTTTGGTATGTTGGCAATTGCAATTTCTGGTATGTTGGCAATTGCAATTTCTGGTATGTTGGCAATTGCAATTTCTGGTATGTTGGCAATTGCGATTTCTGGTATGTTGGCAATTGCAATTTCTGGTATGTTGGCAATTGAAATTTCTGGTATGTTGGCAATTGCAATTTCTGGTATGTTGGCAATTGCGATTTTTGGTATGTTGGCAATTGCAATTTCTGGTGTGTTGGCAATTGAAATTTCTGGTATGTTGGCAATTGCAATTTCTGGTATGTTGGAAATTGCAATTTCTGGTATGTTGGAAATTGGAATTTCTGGTATGTTGGCAATTGCAATTTCTGGTATGTTGGAAATTGGAATTTCTGGCATGTTGGCAATTGCAATTTCTGGTATGTTGGCAATTGGAATTTTTGGTATGTTGGCAATTGCAATTTCTGGTATGTTGGCAATTGTAATTTCTGGTATGTTGGCAATTGCAATTTCTGGTATGTTGGCAATTGGAATTTTTGGTATGTTGGCAATTGTAATTTCTGGTATGTTGGCAATTGCAATTTCTGGTATGTTGGCAATTGCAATTTCTGGTATGTTGTCAATTGCACTCAGGTACCCAGACTACAGGTCTTGTACGATCCTTGGATGGTTGATATGAAAGTGGAAATTCAAAAAACTCTACAAAAATGGCTAAAAGCCAAATCGTTAGAGCGGACTGGATACTGACTTTA
>JAGVSP010003004.1:0-25600 GCA_022494985.1 Micrasema minimum | reverse complement strand
GGCATATTTTTATAGATAATAAAAAACCTAGAAATATTTTTTCCATTACAGATTTTAGTATGGGACATTTATTTATCCTTATTTTTCCAACACCGCCATACATAAGGGTTGGTACCAGAACTCCGCTTGAATGCAGTTGAAATGCGATCCCTCAGGCGAATGTGTGGTAAGACTATGTATGATAGGTGTACAAATGTCCAAATTAGAGCAGAGTGCAAGGCTGAGATAAGCATAATCCACAAAATTAAGACGATACGATGGTTCGGTCATGTGGAGCGAATGGATGATGAAAGAACGGCTGAAAAATATATGACGTGACTGTGCCTGGATGTAGAAATCGAGGAAGGCCGAGAAAGACATGGCGTGATCAAGTAAAACAAGTGCTTGAAAGTGGACATGTGAAAAGTCGGAATAATCGGCGTATGTGCATGAGAAGATGTATGAATGTAGAGGAAGGAAACGAAGTATGTCAGGATAGAGTGGTATGGCGTTCTATCCTCTCTGCCTACACCTTCGGGGAAACGGCGTGATGGTTAGTTAGTTAGACATTAATTTATTTACACGTGATTTTCATATTAATACTTCATGTGTGATACCTTGGCCTGGTACTGAAGCGTATGACTGATCATCTTGTTTGTCTTCAAGTAATACAATGAGTAAAGTAGTAGTATGTGAGAGTAGTACGAAGCATTCAACAGTATGAAAGTTGTCTGGAGATTGAATGTTAAAACAAAATGCCGCCTGCGTCACACCTGTTCTTCTCTATGGCCGCGAATCATTAACTTGACGAAATACATATTTGATTACAATTTATAAAAAAAATTAATTAACCAACTTGTTGTCACCTGCGCTTAAATATCCAGAACCTAGTTCTCAACACTTGCACCACATTCCAAACACATTCCTCTCAAAAGCTTTCGTAAGTATGACAGATTAAGAAAAACTACACAAATTCCATTAAATTGCGATTTTATATTTTGTTTTCTTTATGGATAGTACTTATTTATTTGACTAAATTAATGATATTTAATAACAATTTGGTTCTTCCCAATTTAAAATTTGTTGAAAATTACAATATCTAGGGAATTTTTTTTAAATTTTTACGATGTCATATGAATTTTCTAGCGCGGTTTGAAATAGCGCTTTTTCAAATCGCTCGCAAAATCCTCCATTTGGCGCGCATGCGGTGTGACGTCACAGCAATATAGGCGCTCACTACGGAATGAATTTCACGCCTTTTACGGTCAACGGTTATGACGTCATTAGCCAATAACGGGCGTTAAAAATCATTAGTATTTTCGTGTTTTTAAAACATAAATTTATAAATGAAATTTTTGATCATTGTGTTTTATATCGTTGGAATTGTAAAAATATACTTATAGCGATTTCAACGATATTCATGCTATCGGGAAATATTATGGAAAAAAATAAAACTTCTTTATCAGTTTTTTCGAAAACTATGGGTAAAATCGATTTTTTTTTTTCTACAAATATGATGTAGATTCACTAGTCACCCATTGTACATCGAGTTTTGTTACTTCGTGTATAGTTAGCTCAAAGCAGAACTTTAAGGACCTTCTATTTCCTTCTCTTTGTCCCTCCCTGATACTTCTTTGTGAGCTGAACTAGTTAAGAAACTTGAAAATACTTGGATAGAAGTTAAGCATATGGAGTAGGTTGCATTAATAATTGCACTTCTGGGGATAATGTAACAATACAAAAGTTCATACCAAATCCAAGCATATGAATTCCACAAACTGCCTTATCCTCCCAAGTCAAGTCCACGTCCCGCAGCTCTGACGCTAACTGCCGACGAATCGTCAACAGTGGACGCCGAGAGCCTGATGCCTTGTAAGATAGGCGAGCATGGTGGCGGCTCTCTAGTATATGGGGAAACGCCCTCGCCGGATGACAGTAGATACCGCGGGTTGGGTTGCTCACCTCTGTGTTCCTTACACAGTCAGACCACCGCACACCTAATACTCTCCTAAGACACGTATTCTCTGCAGTGAGAAGTCTGGTATTTTGGGCCCTGGTTAGGTGCCATGATTCGCAGCCATAGAGGAGAACAGGTGTGATGCAGGCGGATTCTACATACTTCTGAATGCGGCGCCCGCTACTCCCAGTTCTTTCTGTCATGTACGCTCCCAGGTATACCTTATATTCTTCTAAGACACCTATTCTCAAAACTCAAAAGTCTGCTATTTTGGGCCCTGAATTTATATTTACTTGAATATATTTTATATGGGTTTCTAGTAACCCTATTTATTTTCCTATCATTTGTTGAGGAATCCATACAATTTACACCTATTTTCTTTTTCATATTAGAATCCGGGACACAATAGGAAGCGTTCAGGGTGAAAATACATATTAAATTGATTCAAATCTTCACATGTATAGCAGAAAAAGTGTCATAAAAGATTGCAAAATCTACTAATATTACTACTCTACCTTATTTTATTTTATTTTATTTTATTCGGGATACAAACAGATGTACAGGTAAAACATAATATAATTAAAACAAATAATTAACAATAACATGCCTGCCATCCAATGAGGAAATCCACTGCTACCCGGAATTGAATTTTAAAAATGCTTTCGTGTAGACGCGAATATTTAAAAATTTTGAAGTGGGATGAAATATCCAAAAAACGCACGCAAAAATTAATAAAAAATGTTGAAAATAGCATTAATTTCAAAATCTTAAACAATGACGTCACTCCTTGTATCTAAGTGTAGTGTTTCCGGTTTCCGTTTTTAAAACCCCGCAGCCGCGTTCCATGGCATTTCAATATAGAATACAATCTACATACAAGCTTCTATTGCAAAAAAGATGGCCGCCATTCAGTCTCCCTAGAACAGCTGTTAACAGTATATGACAGTTGAGTCGACGGTATATTTTATCTGTGCTTCCCGCGTCAGTTTGCATAGATTTTTGACAGTTTCGTTACTGGCTGGAGAAATACCATGGCCTTAAACAACCCGTTTTATGACGTCACTCCTGCAAAAATGACGCGGTATTTGAAATGTGCAACTTTAAAAAATCGTATCTTCATCTATAACTTAAATATATTTTTTTTGTTTAGTTAAATAGTAAGTTTATAGAAAAAAAATACTTTAGAAAACAGTGGATTCCCTCATTATATGTATCCGCAGGTAGCTTTAAACAGTTAAAACAATCCACTTATAATGTAAATAAATATTTGTCATTAAGTCTGTAAGTTTTTAAGTTCCTTTATATATTTGTTACATGGGGTATTAAACATATCTAAGCTATTAAATTTATCATCAAACGCCTTACAAATTCGAGGAATCGTAGAATTATTTCTGTGATTTGTTTTAACTTTAGGTAGGTGAAAAAGTTTAGGCAGTCTAGTTGGTCTGGAAGGGGCACGGAAAGAGAGTAGATTAATTAATTCAGGTGAGTCAAATTTGTTATTTACAATTTTATAAAGCAAACTCTGATCATTGATATTTCTTCTAAGTGCAAGGGATTCAAGGTTATAAAACTTTAATGAGTCTAAATAATTAGGGATACGCAAATGAAATTTATATTCAACTTGTTTAAAGGATCCGCACCCAATGGTGCATAGGGCACTGCATCGGTACACCGAGTCCAGTGACCATGATCATTTTATCACATGAAGGTAAGATGATCAGTCTTACGCCTCAGAACCAGTCCAAATCACATGTAAATAAATATTTCACAAACAACATTCTGAGTGTGTCCAAATACTTGTAGACAAAAACTGGATTTCACCCATTACGGGCTAATAATTACAATTTGACATCTCAACAGAGACGAGAAGTTTGGAAGGGAATATGGATATCTAGGCGTTTACAGGGCTTACGATCTGTCGCATAACACAAGAGGTTAAAAAAATATAAGATTAGAAAAAGAAAAAAAACTATGTCACAGAATTGTCTCGTGTATAAGGGCTTAAAATGTTGAGGAGATGCCAGACGAATTAAAAAATGAACAAAATTTAAAAAAAATGAACAAAATTTAAATTATTAGTGTATTTAGGGAATAATAATAATGATGTAAAAATATAAATGTGTAATGAATTATTAGTCTTTGTAAAAATTAATTATATAAATAAATACACCGTGTGATGAGACCGCGAAACTTGAATTGTTCATGGTATACAAAAAAATGATAAAATTTTTTGAACCGATTTCCAATAATTAATTTTAAAAAAGTATTCATAAAAAAAGTGTAATACTGGCTTCTGTTTGAAGTGCTAATGTCCGCTCTGGTACGCCTTGTACGGACATATTCGAATTTCGTATCTGAATCTTTAGTTTAAGTTTCAAAAATATGTGATTTCTTCGCGCTTATTGGTGCAGGTCACGTGGTGTGAGCCAGTTCAAAAATTGACGGTATTACACGCGTAATTTTTATTCATATTTTAATAATTTTTGTAAGAAATTAGATTGATTTTTTGAAAAACTTTATTAAGATTTTTTCTCAGAATATCATGAATAATCACCCTCTGGAGTTTCGCGGTCTCATCGTGGGACACGGTGTATAATAATAAAAAATAAAAATAATATAATATAATATAATAAGTTCTGATGATTGGCAGATATGGATATGTAATACTAGGTGAAATGGGAATGTTGTAATACATCAAGTGGCCACTTAACCCAGCCAATGACAGGTCATAAGCCCTGTTATCCTAGATATCCATATTCCTTCCAAACTTCGTCTCTGTTGAGATGTCAAATTTTTTGATATTTCATGTTCAATTGATTGAACCCGCGACCTTATACACGGTAGCCAAATGCGCTACCACTATTCTACGCGGCGGCCAAAAAACCAGTTACTGAAAATTTAGGATAACGTATAAAATCAGTAAGCCATCCGTGCAATCCGTTTGTGAATCGGAGAATTAATAAGCGAGATATAATGACAATTTGACATCTCAACAGAGACGAGAAATTCGGAAGAGATTATGGATATCTAGGCGTTTACAGGGCTTATGACCTGTCATTGGCTGGGTTAAGTGGCCACTTGATGTATTACAACATTCCCCATTTCACCTAGTATTTGATATCCATATCTGCCAATATACAGTGAAATGGGCGCGACGCTTCACATGTGAACACCCTCTGTCATCGATTGAGAAAATTGCTAAGCATTTTAGCAGAAACCTTTATGATTGCAAGTGAGATTCTTACCGAATTATATCACCTACTAGGAAACGCCTGAAGATGAATCTTCAATTTGTTATGCTTACAACTTTTACCAGCTAATTTTTATAAACAACATTTTGAGTGTGTCCAAATACTTGTAGACAAAAACTGGATTTCACCCATTACGGGCTAATAATTACAATTTGACATCTCAACAGAGACGAGAAGTTTGGAAGGGAATATGGATATCTAGGGGTTTATTATAATTACTAAAGGTGTACCTCAGGGCACAAAATTATACCCCATCTTGTTAACGTCATATTTTATCTAAAACTTTACATATCTGCCTGTTGACAAAAACTGGATTTCACCCATTACGGGCTAATACGAGATATAATGATTTTAGAGTCGTATATTTCACTACGGATGAATTGAGATGTATTTGGCATTTTGTTAAGTTGGCGGTGTCCTATACAGGGTGTAACAAAACTCTAGGTACAACCTGAAAACTGGTGAATCTACATCGTATTTGGAGACGATTGTGTAATATGACTTTTTAATCTGAACTTTAAAATTTTTTTTTTCTTCTCACAAAAGTTGACATAAGTATGGCAGATTAAGTAAAATTGCTCAAATTATAATTAAAACGCGTTTTTTAATTTTGTTTTCATTATGGATAGTATTAATTTGACTAAATACATGATTTTTGATAACAATTAAATTTAAAACCGTGGGTCAAATCAAAAAAATTTACCCTACAAAATCGACTCCAAATATGATGTAGATTCACTGGTTTCCCGCTTGTACATCGAGTTTTGTTACACCCTGTATAATTAAAATATTAATCAGTTTCAGTCAACGATATTGAAAAAAAATAATTAAAATCATAATTTATACCAATTGGGTTCTTTCCGATTTTTTATTTTAAAAAATTGATTGAAAAATTACAATATCAACGGAATTTTTTTTTTATTTTTACGATGTCATATGAATTTTTTAGCGTGGTTTGAAATCGCTCGCCAAATCCTCCATTTAGCGCGCTTGCGGTGTGACGTCACAGCAACATAGGCGCTCTCTACGGAATGAATTTCACGCCTTCCACGGTAGACGGGTATGACGTCATTAGCCAAAAACGGGCGTTAAAAGTCACTCGTAATTTCTTGTTTTTAAAAAATAAATTTATAAATGAAAACCAAATTTTTGATCATTGTGTTTTATATCGTTGGAATTGTAAAAATATACTTCAAATATTTATAGCGTTTTAAAGGATATTCATGTTATCGTGAAGAACCCTATTTAAATATTCATCAGTTTCTGTCAACGATAAATCCCCTTGAAAATAGAATTTGAAAATAATAATTTATTCCAAGTGGCGATAAGTCCGTGCTATAGTTTGTTCCAAGCGCCGATGAGTCCCCCGACAGCCAATCAGCGTCGAATATTCGAAAAACAAGCTGTCAGAAATGAGAATCAAACACCGATTAGTCACAATTAGTGAGTTTCAAACGGCGATAAGTCACTAACTGTTTTTGCAATATCTCATTTAATACTGTAAAAATTAAGAATTTTATTGAGAAAACGTGTATTAAAACGATACATCATCATCAACATACCATATCCGCTCCCTATGTGGAGCATATGGAATCCACAAACAGCCTCCGTAAACCTCATGTGATAAAATGATCAATGTACCGATGCAGTGCCCTATTCACCATTGAGTGCGGATACGGTAAAGTAGCAGTAGTGAGTTTCTTTAGTACAATGAGACGACGTATGAATGTGGAGGAAGCGAGGGAAGTGCGCCAGGACAGAGTGCTCCGGCGTTCTATCCTCTCTGCCTAAATGGAGCGATGGCAATCCGTTAAATATTAACTATAACGCCATTTGCCCGAAGGGATAGGCAGAGAGGATAGAACGCCACACCACTCTGTCCTGGCATACTTATCTTGCTTCCGCCACATTCATGCATCTTCTCATGCACGCGCGTCGATTATTCCGACTTCTTACATGCCCACTTTCAAGCGCTTGTCTTACTTGATCACGCCATGTCTTTCTCGGCCCTCCTCGACTTCTACGTCCAGGCAGAGTCGCATAATATATTTTTTAAATATTATAATTATAAAAACTAACAATTAATCCGAAATTAAAAAAAATATTATATTATTAGAAACTTTCCCTGTTCTGCACCCAATGGTGCATAAGGAACTGCATCGGTGCACCAATTGCATTGTATCTAGATCATTTTACGACATGAAGGTATGATATTTTTCATATTAATATTTCATGCGTGATACCTTGAACTGGTACCGAAGCGTAGGACTGATCATCCCACCTCCATGTAACAAAACTATCAAGATACACTGCACTTGGCGCACCGATGCAGTGCCCTATGCACCTTTGGGAGCGGATGAGAGAAAGCAGTGTGCACAATTGGAGGAATGGATCAGGCCAAGTAGATAGTCAGGGGTTTTTGACTTTAAATTTAGACCACATACTAACTTTTATCTGTATGATTTAAAAATAAAAAAAATATGTATTGATGTTGGGTTACTTAAATTAAGATTGTATGTAGAATATACCCATTATATAACAATGTAAAATGTTTTCCTCGGCACGGGTTATCCCAGTGAGGGAACATTATTATTATATGCCAGGACAGAGTGGTGTGGCGTTCTATCCTCTCTGCCTACCCTTTTGGGAAATGGCGTGATGGTTAGTTAGTTAGTTAAAAAAACACTATATCGTGGGTATACTGGCAAAAAACGTTAACTCTAATATACCTGTTTTGAGAAATCAAGCATTTAAGTTTTTTTTTCCAATTTTTTTTTTATTTTTTTTTTATTCTATTGCATTATGAGTTGAAACTTTAATTATTTCTCATTTTTTCAAACATGTAATTAATTTTCATACTTAGAAAACTTTTATTGTTAATAGCAGTATTTCCTTTTTATTTTAGAGAAAGAAAGAAATATGATTTTAGGTACTTCAGAAAAAAAGCGCTTTATAAGTTATCCAAAATTTGTGTTTCTGCCGATTGTAGAGCTTTAAAAACTTAACAATACTGCATCATTAAATCCAAACAGCATATTTTCGAGTTAGCGTTTTTGCCAGTATACCCACGATATACAAGTCCAAATAAATAAATAAATAAATATAAAAATTTCAATCTTACCTTAGGAATTCTGTTTTCCTTGAAGATTTTCAGCAGAATGTGAAATTATGACGCGGTTCTGAGCGCGTGGACGCGCTCCTAGAGACTGAATCTAACGCCATACGTTTAGCAGCATCCTTGCTGAGAACAGGAGCGGGCCAGAAACGCGTGAAAAACGCGCCAATTCGCAGAAAAGCGCAAGCGAATACACTCCCAACTGGTATAATCAATACATTCGGCCGGCTTTTCTACTAAACGCCCGAAGTTACGCGATGGAAATGTGATTTACTGTAATTCTGAAGATAGGTTAAGATTCGCGCATGCGTTTTTCGCGTCAGGATTGCAAAACTACAAATATCCGTAAATCACATATTTTATAAATTAATATGTTTAAAAAATTGACTGAGGCGATCTCATAAAAGATATTATTGATTCCCAACAGAGACAGAGAAACTCTGGAAGCGAATGTGGGTTATCAAAGCGTTTACAGGGCTTGTGACCGGTCATTGGCTGGGTTAAGTGGCCACTAGATGTACTAAAAGGGTAGGTTAAAACAAAACTCCTGCATCACACCTGTTCTCCTCTATGGCTGCGAATCGTGGCACCTAACCAGGGCCCAACATACCAGACTTCTCACTGCAGAGAATAGCTGTCTTAGGAGAATATTAGGTGTGCGGTGGTTTGACTTTGTAAAGAACACAGAGGTAAGGCAACGGACACAGCAACCCTACTGTCGTCCGGCGAAGGCGTTTCCGCATATACTACGCACGCCTCCCGAGAGCCGCCACCATGCTTGCCTATCTTACAAGGCATCGGGTTCTCGGCGTCCTGGTCGTCCACCGTTGACGATCCGTCGGCAGTTTGCGTCAGAACCGCGGGACGTGGACTTGACTCGAAGAAGAACGCACGGGAGCTGGCGGCCGATCGCTTGGCCTGGAGGCAGTTTGTGGATTCCATATAATAATTACAGGCATTAATTAATTCGAATTTTCTTGAGAAATTAATAAATATTCGTTGAATATGATATTCACACGACTGCATTTGTTATTGTGCGATACCTTGGACTGTCGCTGAAGCGTTAGACTGATCGTCTTGCCTTCATGTGACAAATGATCAAGATTCTCTCACTTCACTTGGTGTTTAAATGTCCTATGCACCATTTGGAGCGTACGATGGAGAAAGTAACAAAATATATTTAACTTGCAAATCTTTATTGTATTCAACCTATGTTAAGAATCTACCTGTTGCTTGTATTTACTATGGCCACGAGGGTTCTGGGTTCTTGTGAGGGTTGGGGGGGGGGGGGGTGTGTGTGTGTGTGTGGGGTGTGTGAGGGTGTGTGTGTCTAGTGGGAGTTTACCAGGAGGGGTATAAGAATTTATATTTAAGAATTTAAGAACTTATCGAAAAAAGCGAAATTGGCAGTACACAATGGAGTTCTGGTACCAACCCTTATGTATGGTAGTGAAGCGTGGTGTTGGAAAAAAGGACGAAAGTAGAGTGAATGCTGTTGAAATGCGATCTATGTGTGGTAAGACTATGTATGATAGGTGTACAAATGTCCAAATTAGAGCAGAGTGCAAGGCTGAGATAAGCATTATCCACAAAATTAACCTTTTACGAGTGTTTGGTCATTTTATTATTATTATTATTATTGATAATTTATGTAGCGCCGTTTTCGTATAAATATACCTCAAGGGCGCTTTAAATATTGAATTTAACGGCTCGGGAAATTTAAAGTGAGTGAAAACTCAATTTCTGAGTAGAAAAAACCATTATCAAAATTAATCAAAAGATTTTGAGGACATTTTGGTCTTAAGTTTCTTTCGAAACATCACTTCACTCTCACAGTTGCGCACTTCTGGTGGGAGAGCATTCCAAGCCACAGGGCCCGCAACCGCAAAAGCGCGCTCTCCAAATTTTGTGCGCTGATTACGGATCGGTACTAAAACCCTGCCTATAGCTGTAGATGTAGCTGATGGAAGTGTGAGACGTCTCTCAGCTAGTTCATCTGGAATGCAAAGCTCTTTTAAATACTATGGAGCAAATGAGTGATGAAAGAACGACTAAAAGAAGTTTAAATGCAAGTGTGCCTGGATGTAGAAGCCGAGGAAGCGCCGAGAAAGACAACCTGGCATGACCAAGTACTTGCATGAGAAGATGTATGAATATAGAGAAAGGACAAAGGAAATATGTCAGGACAGAGTGGTATGGCGTTCTATCCTCTTCTTTATCTTGCCATACCATAGATGGTTGGTTAGTTAGAAAAATAAATGATTGAAATGTCATTTTGTGGCGTACTTGATAGTCCTCGAATCGCCAGAGGGGTATGCACGGGAAGTATGGAAGCAAGTTGTCTCTGCCGGCTGTGGAGGGAGTCGGGATAATTGTCTGAAAGGTCATTTTGTGGCGGCCTGAAATGTCCAGAGGGGGTGGGATGCCAGTTGTGGAGGCGGCTGTGGACAATCGTAACAAATGAAAGGAATAAAACGAGAGCCTGAACCATGTTGCCATTTAGCCCCGAAGGGATAACACATCGACTAACTAAGGAACTAACCATCGCCACGCCCCCGAAGGGGTAGGCAGAGAGGATACTTCGCCACACTTCCTCTGTCCTGGCATTCATTCTCTGGCTTCTTCCACATTCATACGCACGTGCACGCACGTCGATTATTCCGACTTCTTACATGCCCACTTGTTTTACTTGATCATGCCATGTCTTTCTCGGCCTTCCTCAACTTCTACATCCAGGCACAGTTGCATAATATATTTTTTTTAGCCGTTCTTTCATCATCCATTCGCTCTACATGACCGAACCAACGTAGAAGACCTCTCTTAATTTTGTCGATAATGCTTATCTCAGCCTTGCATTCTGCTCTAATTTCAACATTAGTGCACCTATCATACATAGTTTTACCACACATTCGCCTGAGAGATCGCGTTTCAACTGCATTCAATTTACTTTCATCCTTATTTTTCCAACTCCATGCTTCGCTTCCATACATAAGGGTTGGTACCAGAACTCCATTATGCACTGCCAATCAAATAATACAATTATTTCTTTCCATTGGTGCGGTGAGTGCTTGACAATATTTGTTTCTCTGTACACACGAGAAAGCATGACTCGTTGTCACGTTCCGCCTGAGCCGAGTGTGCAAGCGAGGGCGCGGAACAAGCGATAGAGAGGCACGATCGGCCTAAGCGTTCGGTTTGTGACGCGTCTATCTCTCTTCCACTCCATCGGCCGATGCGTCCGATGCGAGGGAGACAGCAGCAGCACACGAGCTACAAAGTGAAAGTGAAATTAACGAGATGTTAATTTATGGAAAAAATTGTAATTTTCAATTAAATCCTGCTTTGTATTATACAAAATAATGATAATACAGTAATAATTATTCAATTCAATCAATATTGATATTTTCAACACAAATCTAGTGCATTTTAGGGAACAGTGTCTGGATGCCATCTCTGGCGGTAATGAATAGCTACCTACTGTGTAATCATTTGAAAATGTCTATGTAAAAGCCCTATGGGCGTAAAATAAATAAAATATTGCTTCTGATGCAGTGCCCTATGCACCATTGGGGCATGCGGATAAGGGAAAGTAGTATTAGTAGTTGAAGTAGCTATCACTACGCATTTTTCTACTATGGTATGCCACAAGATAAGAACAATGATTCTAACTAACTAACCATCACGCCTTTTCCCCATAGGGGTAGGCAGAGAGGATAGAACGCCATACCACTTTGTCCTGACATACTTCCTTCGCTTCCTCTACATTCGTACATCTTCTCATGCACATATTATACCGACTTCTCACATGTCCACTTTCAAGTGCTTGGTCATGCCAGGTTGTCTTTCTCGGCCTTCCTCGGCCTCTACACCCAGGCACACTTGCATCAAAGCTTATTTTAGCCGTTCTTTCATCACTCATGACCGAACCATCGTAAAAGGTTAATTTAGTGGATAATGCTTATCTCAGCCTTGCACTCTGCTCTAATTTGGACATTTGTACACCTATCATACATAGTCTTACCACACATAGATCGCATTTCAACAGCATTCAGTCTACTTTCATCCTTCTCACGCTTCACTACCATACACAAGGGTTGGCACCAGAACTCCGTTGCGTACTGCCAATTTTGCTTCTTTCGATATCAAGACACCATTCTATGATTCTAAATTCAAAATTTGAAATAATATCCTGGCAACGTTTTAATAGAAGCTTCTTCCATTTCATAGCACAAAGGAACCGAAAAGTAGGTGGAGGGGGGACATCCGGTTGCTATGGCAACCCCATCCTACCAATACTCTCACACTAAAACACGTTCATACATACATACACAGGTGTATTTCCTATTCTGAAGAAGGTTGAACTATTATAGCTATAAGAAGATATTAAATTACTTGCTTACTTATCAAAAATAATGTTTTCATTTATAAATTTATGTTTTAAAAACACGAAATTACGAGTGACTTTTAACGCCCGTTATTGGCTATTGACGTCATACCCGTTCATTATGAAAGGCGGGAAATTCATTACGAAGTCAGCGCCCATATTGATGTGACGTCACACCGCATGCGCGCCAAATGGAGGATTTTGCGAGCGATTTGAAAAAGCGCTATTTCAAACCGCGCTAGAAAATTCATATGACATCGTAAAAATTAAAAAAAAATTCCCTTGATATTGTTATTCTTCAATCAATTTTTTGAAATAAAAAATAGAAAATCCGAAAGAACCCTATTCAATCGTGTAAATTGATCATTCATTTGTCAGTCTTACGCTTCAGTGCCAGTCCAGGGTATCACGTATGTGTAATATTTTCATTTAATAATCACATTTAAATGAATATTTCATCTGGTTAGCGAATCATGGCACCCAACCAGGCCCCAAAACAGCAGACTTCTGAGTGCAGAGAACAGAATATTATCCAAACAATTAATCACGTTTAAAAGAGCATATAATTAGGAACCGTTTGGTGCCATCCGCTTGTCAATCGGTCGATAAATAACTGAGATACAGTCGTTTAAACATTGGTTATATACACCGTGCAACAAAACTTGATGTACAAGCGGGAAACCTGTGAATCTACATCATGTTTCCCCTGGCTGGGCCATATACTATAATATACTGGGAGTGCGGCTAGGAGTAGCAGGTAAAATCCGCCTGCATCACACCTGTTCTCCTCTAAGGCTGCGTATCGTGGCACCTAACTAGGGCCCAATACAGCAGACTCCTGAGTGCAGAGAATAGGTCCCTTAGGAGAATATTAGGTGTGCGGTGGTCTGACTGTGTAAGGAACACAGAGGTGAGCAACCCAACCCGCGGTATCTACTGTCATCCGGCGCCCATATACTACGCGCGCCTCCCGAGAGCCGCCACCACGCTCGCCTATCTTATGCCCGCTTTATATGGGACAGTTTCTTGTTCAGAAAACTACACAGTTTCTTGTTCAGAAAACTGTGCAGTCTGTCAAACTTCTGTCTAAAGACACGCTAAATATGTGTATTTTTGAAACGCGATTGTAAGTTATTATCGTATGTTTGCTCTCAGGAAATTGTATATTTAGCTAATAATGTAAATATGTTATTGGTTTTTTACGTATTTAAAAGCATACAATAAACCAATGTCTACTTAAACGTTTACATAAAAAACATTGACTGTCATGTCAGCTTAAATCTGACACTAGCACACAGTTTTTCATGCAGTTTTACCTTTATACAGGACCGTTTTCAGACTGCACAGAAAACTGTGTAGAAAACTGTCCCATATATAGCGGGCTTTACAAGGCATCAGGTTCTCGGCGTCCGCTGTTGATAATCCATCGGCACTTTGCGTCAGAGCTGCGGGACGCGGACCTGACCTGGGAGGATACGCGGGAACTGGCGGCCGATCTCTTGGCTTTTTACGTTTTTGAATGCATTATACCAATATCTACTCAAACGTTCATTAACTGTCATGTCAGCCAAACGTCGCGCCGGCCATTCAATATTCCACACAGCTTTCGCTTTATACGGGACAGTTTGCTAACTGTACAGTATCCTGTCCCGTACAAGTCACAATAATTATAATAATAAATACTAAACTTCAATATCAATGCATAGATGGAGCTAATAACGCGCTGGTGAAAGGTTTTCGATTCGTAACATATATACAAAATCAAAAACTTTTGGTTGTCTGTAAAGTCGGTTTACGGACGATTATTTTACGTGATAACGTCATAAGAAAACATTGATGAAAAATAGCATACTTTAATGAATTGAATTGAATTATTTTGTATAATACAAAGCAGGAGTTAATTGAAAATTATTATTTTTTCCATAAATTAACATTTTTTTGCACTCGTTAATTTCATTTTCACTTTGTAGCTTGTGTGCTGCTGCTGTCTCCCTTCTACTCGGACGCATCGGCCGATGGAGTGGAAGAGATATAGATGACAAACCGATCGTGCCTCTCTATCGCTTGTTCCGCGCTCTCGCTTGCACACTCGGCTCAGGCGGAACGTGACAATGAGTCATGCTTTTTCGTGTGTGCAGCCGGCGTTCATCGATTTATTGGACGTTATCACGTCAAAAATGTTACCTGCTGTGGATATTCGCTAATAAGGGAATGGGGAATGTTGTAGTTCACAAAAAGTGGCCACTTAACCCAGCCAATGACAGGTCATAAGCCCTGTAAACGCTCGAATATCCACATTCCTGAATTTGAAATAATTCTACCTAATCTCTGTAGGGATATAAAATAAAATATCACAATAATTTGTTGATATCCCAACAGAGACAGAGAAACTCTGGAAGCAAATGTGGGCTATCTAGGCGTTTACAGGGCTTATGACGTGTCATTGGCTGGGTTAAGTGGCCACTTGATGTACTAATACATTTCCCATTCCGCCCATCATCTGATAACCATATATATGACAAATTTTGGAACTGTTATATATTGAACTCGTCTACGTCGTTCCGCATCACCGAAATTTCTATGCTAGTGTCATCTGTTGAGAAGATTGTTAAGCATTTTTGGCAATCATCTTTATTAGTGTAGGTAAGGCTCATCCGAACTTAATTACTTACTAGAAGACGCCTGAAGATGTCTCTCCAATTTTTTATTTGCTTTATATTTTAACCAGTAAATCTTTTTGACAACATTTTGAA
This sequence comes from Micrasema minimum, assembly GCA_022494985.1. Classification (NCBI taxonomy): domain Eukaryota; kingdom Metazoa; phylum Arthropoda; class Insecta; order Trichoptera; family Brachycentridae; genus Micrasema; species Micrasema minimum. Next base: position 10,158 of record JAGVSP010003004.1, on the reverse strand, counting down.
TGTATACAAATACACTTGACCCAGCAAATGACAGGTTATAAGCCCTGTAAACGCCTAGATAACCCACACTCGTTTCCAGAGTATCTGTCTCTGTTGGGATATCAATAATCAAATCTACGTTTGATTGTTGTCAACTAACAAATTTAATTAGTATACGAGTGCCTGGTCGAGTTACCCGTAGTAATGCACTATTTTACTGCAGCCAATCATCGGCCAATTACAGTGCTAACTCACCGATACGTAGAATGCACGCACTGGCTAACAAGTATACTAACAATATTGATGTTTTCAACACAAATCTAGTGCATTTTAGGGAACAGTGTCTGGATGCCATCTCTGGCGGTAATGAATAGCTACCTACTGTGTAATCATTTTAAAATGTATATGTAAATGCCCTATGGGCGTAAAAACAATAAAATAAAATCAAATATCTGATATCAGCCCAGCATAATCCATTAATTTGTCTACATGTATTTGTATACATTTAACATGTTGTTATCACAATAACTGTTCAAGATCTCCTACCGCACCGCGCACTTGGTGTAGCAATACAGTGTCCTATGCACCATTGGGTGCTGATACGAGAATGTATAGTAGAAGATAACGTATCTATAAGTTATGGCGCGGAATAAAAGGGGAAATATACATGAAGAACCACTCTCAAAGAACTGTTGAATGTACCTCTCTTCTGAGTAGATATAGAAATTCGTATATTCACTCCATTTTATTTAAATAAATACATATTTTTTCAACTAACTAACCATCACGCCATTTAGACATTGTAGGCACAGAGGATAGAACGCCACACCACTCTGTCCTGGGTCCTGGCATACTTCTCTTGCTTCCTCCGCATTCATATATCTTCTCATGCACGCACGCCGTTTATTCCGACTTCTTACATGCCCGCTTGTGTTACTTGATCATGCCAGGTTGTCTTTCTCGGCCTTCCTCGGCTTCTACATCCAGGCACACTTGCATTTAAACTTCTTTTATCCGTTCTTTCGCTCCACATGACCAAACCATCGTTTTTACGGGCTTTTGCCGTTTAATTTTGTGGATAGTGCTTGCCTCATTTAAACTAATTTCAACATTAATGCAACTATCCTAATTTCAACATTAATGCAACTATCATACATAGTTTTACCACACATTCGCCTGAGAGATCGCATCTCAACTGCATTCAATCTACTTTCATCCTTATTTTTCTAACTCCATACTTCGCTTTCATACATATAAATACGTATCAGACAATAAGGTTTCTCTGAAAAAACAAAGTTTCTTTATTTAATTTCTCATGCATAATAACAAACAATTTAAGATAAATAAATTATAAATCATAGTAAATCACCTGAAAAAACAAAGAAACGATATTAAAAGTCTTTAACTATAATCATGAATCAACCAATTTTCACTAAGTACACTATTATTCCATCTCTATGGTAACAACAAATTACAGCTCACTGCTTTACCGACCATGTTGACTTCCATCTGTTGGTAAAGCAGTGGCCCTGCACTTAATCCACAACCCACTCCACAGGTGGAGCTGAAGAAACTATTTCTTTACATAATACGTATAAATAAAAATAGTTAAAAAATAAAAATAAACCTAAACCTATGGTCGCCTCACCGGCCGCTTTATCTACTGTGCCGCGGAGTCTCTTGGGAGGAGTATTGTTAAGAATTGACTGGATAGGTCACAAGGGAGGGGGGGGGGGGGTGGGGAGATAAATTGCGTTGCTGTGAAATCCGGAATTAAGCACGCCCGCCACTGCCGCTCCACGCAACCGGACGTTTCGCAAAACGGCCGGAGAGAAAAACAACAAAAAACAACAATACCATCAGTGCAATCTGTTAGTAAATCGGATAATTAATAAGCAAGATACAATGTTTTAAAATTCCGCATTTTAACTACTAGATACTACTACTTTCCCTTATCCGCACCCAATAGTGCATAGGGCACTGCATCAGTACACCAAGTGCAATAGTGTATCTTGATCATTTTTATTATAATACATGAAGGTAAAGTCTTACGCTTCAGTACCAGTCAAAGGTATCACACATGAAATATTAATATGAAAGTCTCATGTAAATAAATGTTTCATGTTGACCCCTACGGGAATCGAACCCGCGACCTCATGCACGGTAGCCAAATGCGCTACCACTATGCCACGAGGCGGACTAAGTATTTACGGACAATTATTACAAAAAATTTTTTAAAAAAAATTTATCATGCCACGTCTTTCTTGGGCTTTCTCGACCTCTACAACCAGACACACTCGCATCGTAAATCTTTTTAACCGTTCTTTCATCATTCATCAGCTCCGCATGACCGAACCATCGTAAGAGACATTAATTTAGTGGGTAATGCTTATCTCAGCCTTGCACTCTGCTCTAATTTGGACATTTGTACACCTATCATACATAGTCTTACCACACATAGATCGCATTTCAACAGCATTCAGTCTACTTTCATCCTTGTTTTTCCAACACCACGCTTCACTACCATACATAAGGGTTGGTACCAGAACTCCATTATGAACTGCTAATTTAGCCTCACTTATTTACTTCGACAGACTCTAATATTCTTCTAATCCACTGTTCTCAAAACTCATAAGTCCCTGTTTTAGGCCCTTGTTCATTCATTCATTATACCATATCCGCTCCCAATGTGGAGCATATGGAATCCACAAACTGCCTCCAGGCCAAGCGATCGGCCGCCAGCTCCCGCGCATCCTCCCAAGTCAAGTCCACGTCCGACGAATTGTCAACAGTGGACGACCAGGACGCCGAGAACCTGATGCCTTGTAAAATAGGCAAGCATGGTTAAGGCTCTCGGAAGGCATACATAGTATATGGCCTAGCCAGCCGAAACGCCTTCGCCGGATGACAGTAGATACCGAGGGTGGCTGTGTCCGTTGCCTCACCTCTGTGTTCCTTACAAAGTCAAACCACCGCACACCTAAAATTCTTCTAAGACACCTATTCTCAAAACTTAGTATTCTGCTGTCTTGGGCCCTAGTTAGGTGCCACGATTCGCAGCCATAGAGCCAGCCAGTAGCTCAAGCACAGATAACTATCGACGTAGTTAAAAGCGTGCTATTCACGTGCTAACGCTAACGATTTGAGCGATCACAGTGACATTCGTTCGATACCGTGGTATCGATAGCCGAACATAGCCGATCTGAGCCGAGCGGGGCCGATGCACGCTATAACGCGGCCTTACGTCAAACGTCAAATCATCGCGCTTGTCTGATTTTTTATTATTTCGACTGCTTTTCTCAATATTTGGTTTGCCGAAAACCGGCTAAATTATAATAAAGATTGAATGAAGATTTGTGCGAATAAGATATATCTCGGGAAATGGCTCGCGACTAGTATGCGCTCGTTTAATAATCCCGATCGATAACTTTTAACGCGTGTTCCATTGTGATCGCGAAAACGTTAAACATCCATGGGTAAGAAATCGTTATCACGTCGCTTATTACCGAGTCGGTAATGATCTGTGATCGAGCAACAGGCCCTTGTTAGGTGTAAATAAATAAATAAATAATATAATCTAACCTTCGGTGAATACGTCTGTAGCTTGGGGGAGGAATAGCTATCTCTCCCTCCCCTAAACCACCCAATAGAGGGAGGTACACGTAAGGCAGAATTCATTTATAGGAAGTTATCGAAAATTCCTCGCTAAGAATCGCCACAGGAATTCAAGCCAAATTCCTAGCGACGATCCATCACTTCTCAAACGTTTTTACCTACGACAGGCTCTGAAGGGTAAGACTGATGATCTTGCCCGCAATAAATGGTCGAGTAAGACTACTACTACTACTACTACTTTCCCTTGGTGCATGGGAACTCCAAGTGCAGTCTAATAAATCGATGAACGTCGGCTGCACACACGAGAAAGCATGACTCATTGTCGCGCTCCGCCTGAGCCGCGTGTGCAAGCGAGAGCGCGGAGAAAGCGATAGAGAGGCACGTTCGGCCTAAGCGTTCGGTTTGTGACGCATCTATCTCTCTTCCACTCCATCCGATGCGTCCGAGTAGAAGGGAAACAGCAGTAGCACACAAGAAGAAAAAACAAAAAAAATGTTCATTTATAGAAAAAATTGTAATTTTCAATTTGTATTATATTGATCGAAGATAACGGTCTCCCGAGCAATAGGCACGTAAAGAAACATGCACGCATCGTAATCGATGAGAAAACGATAATCTTAGTGAAGATTTCCCTGCCGGAGGCTAGTATGACTTCATCTGTCAAACTTCGGACTCTCTCCTTCTCATACGGAGAAAAGTGCGAGAAGAAGAGGGACAAACGACCTAAGGTGAAAAATAGAGGGTAGTGTATGGAATATCATCATCTCATCATCATCATATTAATCCGCTCCCTATGTGGAGCATATGGAATCCACAAACTGCCTCAGGCCAAGCGATCGGCCGCCAGCTCCCGCGCATCCTCCCAAGTCAAGTCCACGTCGCGCAGCTCTGCCGGCGAATTGTCAACAGTGGACGACCAGGACGCCGAGAACCTGATGCCTTGTAAGATAGGCGAGCGTGGTGGCGGCTCTCTAGTATATGGGGAAACGCCTTTACAGGATGACAGTAGATACCGCGGGTTGGGTTGCTCACCTCTGTGTTCCTTACACAGTCAGACCACCGCACACCTAATACTCTCCTAAGACACCTATTCTCTGCACTCAGAAGTCTGCTATCTTGGGCCATGGTTAGGTGCCACGATTCGCAGCCATAGAGGAGAACAGGTGTGATGCAGGAGTTATAAAGGCGGCATTTTGTTTGCGGCAAACAAAACAAAATGGAATATCATTTCTCTGGAATTTGTGTTCGAAGTTTACTAATATTTTCAAACAACATTTTTTTAAATGAATACAAATACTTGTAGACAAATTACTTGATTATACCCATGCTGGGCTGATATCAGATATTATTGATATCCCAACAGTGACAGAGAAACTCTGGAAACGAATGTGGGTTATCTAGGCGTTTACAGGGCTTATGACCTCATTGGCTGGGTTAAGTGGCCACTGGACTCTGTAAAGCGGAATGACGAAGACGATTTAAATATATATAGTTCCAAAATTGGTCATATATGGTTATCGGATGATGGGCGGAATGGGGAATGTTGTAGTACGTCAAGTGGCAAATTAACCCAGCCAATGACAGGTCATAAGCCCTGTAAACGCTTAGATAACCCACATTCGTTTCCAGAGTTTCTCTGTCTCGGTTGGGATATCAATGATATTTACTAATATTGTTGATGGAACGCGGAAGAAAGTTTGAGAAGAATATAGACAGAGGAGTTTTAACCGTTTACAATTTAGATCGTGGGAGACGATGTCTTTATTGCGAGCTGGGAATTATATTATGTATTAGGTCTTATATAAAAATACTCATATGTATTTAACTCTTAATCTAGATTACGTGAGAAAAATGCATAACAAGGTTTAACAGACAATAGATTTATTTATAGGACGCCATACCATTCTGTCATGACATACTTCCTTTGCTTCCTCTACATTCATACATGTTCTCATGCAAGTACTTGGTCATGCCAGGTTGTCTTTCTCGGCCATCCTCGGCTTCTACATCCAGGCACACTTGCATTTAAACTTCTTTTAGTCGTTCTTTCATCACTCTTGACCAAACCATCGTAAAAGGTTAATTTTGTGGATAATGCTTTTCTCAGCCTTGCACTCTGCTCTAATTTGGACATTTGTACACCTATCATACATAGTCTTACCACACATAGATCGCATTTCAACAGCATTCAGTCTACTTTCATCCTTGTTTTTTCCAACACCACGCTTCACTACCATACATAAGGGTTGGTACCAGAACTCCGTTGTGTACTGCCAATTTAGCTTCTTATTTGCCACTATGGATTTCAAGGCACCATTAACTCTGTTTCCTTCTCTCAATGTCCTTATCCACATTTCCGTCTCTTGTAAACATACTTCCCAAATATACAAATTCTCCAACCTGCTTCAATCTGTCTCCATTTACTATAATATTACATACGGTCATATTCACATTTCTTACAAAAACCATCACATTTGACTTTTCCACATTCATTAACAAATCACTCTCCTGATTGTATCTCGCTTATTTATTATCCGATTTACGAACGGATTGCACTGATGGATTCGAAATTTCTTGTTCTATTTTTCTGTTATTACAGAATCAGGTTTGCTATCTCATTAAGAATGTAATGGTGATATTTTGCAGGCATGGCAGTTGGCGAGCGGTTGCAGCGATGGCGAGAGAGTCGCAAGCTAGTTCTGGCTATAGTAGCCATCGCCCTTCTCTTGGACAACATGCTGCTCACAACTGTCGGTGAATCGCACTTCTCGTTACTCTGTTTACCGAGTCAGGACCGGTGGACACACGGGTATCACGTGCACATTGGCTAGCACCTGCGCTAGGGTAGAATTCCTAGTTTTCGATTCACATTTGACTTTTCCACATTCATTAACAAATCACTCTCCTTGCACACATCGTAAATATATTTATTTATTTACCACTGTTGAGTGTTGCCAAGCGCAACACACCGGGGCCTCTCAAAATTCCCCATTACTAAGAGCAATTACTTGTTTTTCAAAGTTTGAGGGGGTTCGCGACTTGGACCCGTTCAGCGACTCGGCTCTCTGCTACAAGCGGAGGCTGAGTACCGCAAACTTATTGTAACCTGCGCTTAAATATTCAGATTTCCCAACACGTACACCACACTCCCCTTACATACCACAACACAACATACACATGACATAACATAATCACTTTGTATACTATTGTTTGCTCACTTCACGTCTTCAGAAATTAGTCTAGTCTTGTACATTGTGCTGTCCACGTAATTGGCGTTATGCTGTATATATTATTAAATTTATTCTAGTTCAATTGAACTTAACATATTATGTCTGTGTGCACAACATTAAAATAAAAATAAATAACGTACACTGGCGAGTTTATTGCTAAACTAATCATATTGCTAATCAAAAAACATCACTTCAAATATACAAGAGTATAATTGTCCCACATATAGACTACTGCTCATCTATATTATACCTTAGTAATGAAGGAGAGCTAAAAATATTACAAATTCTGCAAAACAAAGCAATGCGAATCATATTGAAGTGCAGTAGAAAAACAAACATTAAAAAAATGATTAAACTCTTGAATATAATGTCAGTAGACCAAAGAATTCAATATAATGTTGCTAATGAAATTAACAAAATTGTTAAAGAGATAATTCCAAGATATTTGCAAAACAAATTAAAAAACATTGACTTTTTTCATAAATATGCAACAAGAGGTTCAAAAAATATAAGATTAGAAAAGAAAAGAAAAACTATGTCACAGAATTGTCTCATGTATAAGGGCATTAAAATGTATGAGGAGATGAAATAAGATATGAACAAAATTTAAAGTTATTTGGGGTTAAATGTAAAAAATATATGTGTGAAAAATATTAGTGTAGATATTATATTATGGCTTAATTGAATTAATAATAATGAAAGGATAATAATAGTTAGGAAAACAATTAAGTGTAATGTAAAATATATTAGTCTATGTAAAAAATAATATACAAAATAAATATAATTATAAGAAAAAATAAAAAAAGGAATATCTTCTAACCGACCAGAAAAAGAGTCCTGTCTATAATAAATATAACGGTCCGTTAGAGTTTGGCCACATTTATCCCGGAGTGCTATAATATTTTATCTACCGAGGTAATCCCTTTATCTACGGATTTATCACGTTTACATGTAATGTCCATTTCGTAATTGACCTTCCGTATATCAAATTTCTTTTTCAAGTAGTTTTGGATCTCGCAATCTCGTCACTGTCCTGGCACACCTCCCTCGCTTCCTCCACATTCATACATCTTCTCATGCACGCACGTCGACTATTCCGTCGATTATCCTGAATCCTGAATAAAAAATTCACTTGGTGAAGTTTGTAAAATCCATTGGAATGGTGTGAAGCTTATTAAAATATTTAAACTAACTAACTAACCGTCAAGCCGTTTCCACGAAGGGGTAGGCAGAGATGATAGAACGCCACATCACTCTGTCCTGGCACACTTCTCTAGCTTCCACGACATTCATACGTTCATATTCCAACTGCTCACTTGTGTTACTTGATCATGCCAGGTTGTCTTTCTCGGCCTTCGACTTCTACATCCAGGCACACTCGCATCATAAATATATTATTTTAGCCGTTCTTTCATCACTCATTCACTCCACATGACTGAACCATCGTAAGAGCCCTTAATTTAGTGGATAATGCTTATCTCAGCCTTGCACTCTGCTCTAATTTGGACATTTGTACACCTATCATACATAGTCTTACCACACATAGATCGCATTTCAACAGCATTCAGTCTACTTTCATCCTTCTTTTTCCAACTCCATACTTCGCTTCCATATGATTTTCCTCCATTTTACCTTGGACCGGCGCTGAGGCTAAAGACTGATCTTCTAGCTTTCGTGTTACGAATAATCTAGACACAATACTGCACTTGGTGTACCATAGCAGTGCCATATGCACCATAAAAGAGAGTAATTGAATAAACATTATTGAGAAAAAAGGATAAAAGTAAATTGAATGCAGTTGAAATGCGATCTCTCAGGCGAATGTGTGGTAAATCGATGTATGATAGGTGCACTAATGTGAAATTAGAGCAGAATGCAAGGCTGAGATAAGCATTATCGACAAAATTAAGAAAGGTCTTTTACGTTGGTTCGGTCATGTAGAGCGAATGGATGATGAAAGAACGGCTAAAAAAATATATGATGCGACTGTGCCTGGATGTAGAAGTCGAGGAAGGCCGAGAAAGACATGGCATGACCAAGTAAAACAAGTGCTTGAAAGTGGGCATGTAAAAAGTCGGAATAATCGACGTGTGTGCATGAGAAGATGTATGAATGTGGAGGAAGCAAGAGAAGTATGCCAGGACAGAGTGGTGTGGCGTTCTATCCTCTCTGCGAACCCCTTCGGGGAAATGGCGTGATGGTTAGTTAGTTAGTTTAGAGAAAAAATTGGAAACCGCTCAATTGAAGACTCGCTTTGCGCCTGGCATCCTGCAAACGGACGAACAGAAACGTTCAAACGATTGATATGAACTAGGAGTACTGTCGCATTTCCATTTTTTTACTTATTTAAATAAAATATCTAAAAATACAGATTAATGATAAGTTTACCAGTGTATATTATAGCTTAGTTTAAAAATGTTTAATGCTAGAAGACGCCTGAAGTTGTCTCTCTAATTTTTGTTTGCTTTATATTTTAACCAGTAAATATTTTAATAACATTTTGAACGTATACAAATTACTGGATTATACCCTTGCTGGGCTGATATCAGATATTATTGATATCCCAACAGAGACAGAGAAACTCTGGAAACGAATGTGGATTATCTAGGCGTTTACAGGGCTTATGACCTGTCATTGGCTGGGTTAAGTGTATTTGTATGCATTCAAAATGTTGTTAAAAAGGAAACCCCCGCACACCTAATATTCTTCTAAGACACTATTCTCTGCACTCAGTTGTCTGATATTGTGGGCCCTGGTTAGGTGCCATGATTCGCAGCCATAGAGGAGAATTCTGGTTCAAAGTTAGTACTTAGAGGTGGGTAGAATTTTCTTAAGCTTCTCAATTCAAAACAAAATGGACAAGTCCCACGATTAATCATTAAGGTATCAAATACTTCTGTTCGTGTACCTATACAGTGCCCTTCGCATCATTAAGCGCTTAAGGGAATGTAGAAAGGGAAGACTATGAAAACAATGTGATGTAGTTAACGAGGCGAGCGATCTTGCTCATACAAACCGCCACATTGTCTATAGTATTATTATTATGTACAATATATTAGTGTTACAAAACTCGACGTCGGAAACCAGTGAATCTACATAATATTTTCAGTCGATTTTGCATAATAATTTTTTGAAGTTATACTTCTTTGCGCCCGTTAGACACTTTGGGGTGGGATGTTGGTCGAGAAACCGCGTCAACGCTGATTTTTAAGAGAAAATGGCGCTTAAGAGAAAATGGCGCCACAGTCACCTGATGCTTGTATTGGTTTTTTTAGTTTGCTTTGACAGTTGTCATTTCTTTTGTTTATTACTCTTTCTTACGCGTCATTTTTGC
>JAGVSP010003003.1:0-33634 GCA_022494985.1 Micrasema minimum | reverse complement strand
TTGAATTTAAAACTTGATTTTATTAACTTTTCTTGGCGAACCGCCCCTTGCCAATAGCAATAATTTCAAAAAAAATTTTTTCCCTTGTGAAAAAACGGGTTTTATAAATTTTTTTAATTTTAAACTGACAAAATTTGTTTTAGTAAAAAGCTGATTTTCAAAAAAGTTCTACGCATTTATTCCAAATTTAAAAAACCCTAAGCTTAGATAACTTTAATCGCACGGGGGGGAACATCAAATGAAAAAAAAACATTAAACGCATTGTGACGTGAAGGTATAAAAGGTAATTTTTTTTTTTTAAAAAAAAAAAACCCAAAAAAAAAAAAATTTTTTTCCAAAAAAAAAAAAAAAAGGGGGGGCCCCCCCCCAAAAAAAAAAAACCCCCCCAAAAAATTTTTAAAATTTTTTTTTTTTTCCCCTTTTTAAAACGAAAAAAAATTTTTTAAAAAAAAAATTTTTTAAAAAAAATTTGAAAAACCCTTTAAATTTTAAAATTTTAAAAAAAAAAAAAACCCCCCAAATTTTTTTTTTAAAAAAAGGGAAAACCCCCCTTTTTTTAAAAAAAAAAGGGTTTTTTAAAATTTTTTTTTAAAAAAAAAAAGGGAAAATTAAAAAAAAAAAAAATTTTAAACCTTCCAAAAAAAACCCAAAAAAATTTTTAAAAAAATTTTTTTAAAACTTTTTAAAAAAAATTTTTTTTAAAAATTTTTTAAAAAAACCCCAAAAAAGGGAAAAAAAAATTTTTTTAAAAAAAAAATTTTTAAAAAAAAAATTTTGGTAAAAAAAAAAAAAATTTTTTTAAATTTTTTTTTTTTTTAAAAAAATTTCCCCCAAAAAAAAAAAAAATTTTTAAAAAAAAAGGAAAAAAATTTTTAATTCCCAAAAAAAAAAAGGGTTTTAAAAAAAATTTTCCTTTTTAAATTAAAAAAAAAATTTTAAAAATTAAAAAAAGGGGGGAAAACTTAAAAAAAAATCAAAAAAGGGGTTTTTTTTTTTAAAAAACCCCCTTTTTAATTTGGGGAAAAAAAAAAAATTTTTTGGGGTTTTTTTTAAAAAAAAAAAATTTTTAATTTGGAAAAAAAAAGGGTTTTTTTAAAAAATTTTTTTGGGGGGGAAAAAAATTTCCCCAAAAAAAATTTTTTTTTAAATTTTTTAAAAGGGGGAAAAATTTGGGAAATTTTTCCCCCCAAAAAAAAGGGGGTTTTTTTTTTAAAAATTCCCCAAAACCCCTTTTTAAAAAAACCGAGTTTTTTGGGGGGCTTGAATTAAAGAGGATTTTCAGCTTTGGGCAGAAAAGAAACTGGGATGTTCCTTTTAATTATTTTTTTTAATGAAAAAAAATCACTTAACTATAGGAGTTAAATACTTGTTATTTTTTTATCTATATGCCGGATGACAACACATTAAGCGTTGACTCTTTGTTATGACTGAAAACAAAAGCTATGGCGATTGAGCTTTTCGTACTAAAAGTTCGAACGACTGTATCGCTTTATTAGTGTAGGTAAGGCTCTACCGAGCTTTATTACTTACTACAAGACGCTGACTGCCAAAAAATGCTTAACAATCTTCTCAACAGATGACACCAGCATAGAAAATTTCTGTGATGCGGAACGACGAAGACGAGTTCAATATATAGTAGTTCCATAATTTGTCATAAATATTATGGTTATCAGATGATGGGGCGGAATGGGGAATGTTGTAGTTCATCAGAGTAGCCACTTAACCCAGCCAATGGACAGGTCATAAGCCCTGTAAACGCGCTAGATAAACCCACATTCGTTTCCAGAGTTTCTCTGTCTCTGTTGGGATATCAGTAATATATTTAAATAATTTCACTTGCTTTCTACTGGATAACATTTCCGTTATAAATAAATTTGAGATATGAAAATACAGTACGATTATAATAATTTCTTGTCACTCTTGTAATTAGCATAAGATATAGGTATTTACCCAAAGTAGGGTCACGACCAGCAGTTAATATGAAGTTTCATTGTAACCTGTTTTAAAGATGTCACGAAAGTGATAAAAACCTGTCACTTGCTAGACTCGTATAAAATAAATCAATGTTCATATATTTGCATGTAAATATCGCGTGTTATTGTTTTTACATGTTAATTAACAACGGTAAGATGCAAATCTTAAAAAATTAAAACGAAACAAATGTTTAACATCAAACAATTGTAACCAAAACCCATTAACTAATATCTTTTTGATATGTCTTGACAAAAAAAAAGTAAAACATTTATTTGGGTACCAGTATTATATTTAGTACCTACGTAAATAATTGTAGGAAAAAACGTCATAGGTAGGTATTTAATATACCTATGAAATATTTCTGAACTAAAAGAGCGGTGCATTAAATTATTTTATATAGTTTATATATATAGATTCGATATTTTGAGTAGATTCAACTACCCACTTTTATCGGTTCAAAAAACAAGAAATGCAATAATTATAACCTAATTACCACCTGGATTGCTTTATTAACCTTTACACTAGATTTAATCTTAAGATCTAAATTCCTAAATAATTAGTTTTAAATATAATTCAAAAAGTAAAGGGAAGAATGTAGCATGTTTAATTAAGGTCATATATTATTACTTAATTTAAAAAGAAAATTGTGAAAATGAAGTATGGTGTTTCAGTTTGTATCTAACAGTTTTTCATTATCAAATTTTTTATTTTTAATAATTGAAAATATATTCTACACTGTATCTGTACACAAAAGTATAAATCAACGTATTATCAATAAAAAATGATAAAAAGCAACAATTGTCATTACCTTAAACATATCTGTTATTCCTCTTCGTACTTTCAAACAGTAATATTTCAGATTTCCACTGCACTAGAATCAGTGCACTAGAATCAGTTCTCAAAAGTCAATAGAAAAAAACACGGAGAAACCGTGTGAAACTCAGTAGCGCATCAGGTGATAGATGAGCGGGGTAATTATTATTCGGAGTTCGGTACTAATTCGACAGTCGAGGTTCGGCCAGTGGGATGTGCGGAAGGAGAAAGCATGAGCCGGGGGCTGGGTCACTACATATGACAATGGGATCTCCGATTGTTTAATCTGCTAGCAGATCCGGCTACAGTGAATTGATAAAATCCAATTAATTAACTTACTTTTCGACAAAAATATATAACAGGCTTAACAAAAAATGTAATTTATTTTTGATAAGGTAAATTCTTGGAGGCCTCCGTGATGTAACGTGTAACGTCTAAGACGCCAAACGCCCACTGCCCGGAGGATCCGAGTTTGATTCCGGATGAGGTCACATAATATAATATGACAAAAAAGACATCTCAATCCTGTGTGTTCTGTGATTTTGTGCTCGTCTATTTGAACCTTTGGAGATTTTTTTTTTAGAGATGTCAAAGCTGTATTTTTTTTAAATATATTTATTTATTAATGCATTCGATCGGATGTAAGGGTGTTAAGGAAAAATATGCAGCAAGATTGCGTCATACTCCATTCTTCATACCCCATACTTCATTCTGCATACTTGGGAGGTGTAATGGGTGGTACACAACCTGAAATATATACTTACTAATAGCCAGACACATGTTGTTTGTAGGGAGACGAGAACTATGAGTTTAGACAGGGATAATATTTTCATCTTCCCAAAGGGCACTTGCACATTTTTTTCTTTCCTTTGTTTGCAATTTTCTTAATAATATAATATTTTATCTACTACTACTACGTTCCCTTTATCCGCACCCAATGGTGCATAGGGCACTGCATTGGTACACCAAGTGCATTGTATCTTGATCATTTTATAATATGAAGGCAAGATGATCAGTCTCACGCTTCAGTACCAGTCCAAGGTACACATGAAATATTAATATGAAAGTCTCATGTAAATAAATATTTCATGTTGACGGGAATCGAACCCGCGACCTCAGGCACGGTAGCCAAATGCTCTACCACTATGCTACGAGGCGGACAATTATATTATTATTAATATTTTATCTGCACAAGTTAAAAGTTTGTTTTTGAAAAACCCACTTAACTACAGTAATTATTCTCATGATTAAGGCTCTCGGCGTCTTGGATGTTCACTGATGAACAACAGACGGCAGTTTATGTTAGAACTACGGGACATGGACGTGAACCAGGCTTGGGAGGATGCACAGAATCTGGCGGCCGATCGCTTGGCTTGTAGGCAGTTTGAGCCGTTCACATGCTCCATAATATGGAACAGAGTGGATTTGGACTGGTTAAAAACTGTTTGTATGTAGGTATACCTATTTGTATTCATTTTCACATTTCAGTTTAATATTTTTTGCAAAATGGCATTTTGCTCCTTAGGAGCCTTTTGTTACTGCATTTACCCAAGAGTTTGCGACAAAACGATAGAGAATTAATGCTCCGTAAACAGAGGTATTTTTATTTAAAAAAACGGCGTTTTATAAATTATCCATAATGATAATCGTACCAAACTCAAAAAGGTTATCTTAAATATTTTCTTAAATTTTTATAAAATTTCAGCACAACGTATTCCTCGACTTTCTCCCTGGAATTTAAGATTAGAGTAATGATTTTTTCACACATTTTAGATATCGACCAGATGCGTGTTTGCATCGTCTTATTTTTCAAATATTTATAGAAATAAATCGAGTTGAAAAATTTCTATAACATAAACATATGTAGGTATTGACGGTGAAGTTAAGAATTTTTAGGTCATAAGCCCTTTAAACTCTTGAATATTCTAATTAGATAGATAAATAAAAGCTTTATTAGTCACAATTTTACAATTTACGAGCATAATTTATGACTAAATGGCGGACTTATTACTCTTGTCTTCTTACAGTCAACTTTCTTAAAATGAAATAATAGAAGAAAAAAAAAGAAAATAACGTTCCCGAGCTTGAAAAAAGCTTCTTCATTTTTGTTCAGATACCATCGTCAGTAAAAACGTTTCTTATTCCTTATGTAAACTCGGCTTCATGGATTGAGATTTGATTTTAGGCAATTACGATCTGAATGGCGTTTTCAGAGAAAAGCGGCGCCCAGTTTACGAGGAGGATGGTATTTATCTTTACAGGTATCAAATATTTATAGTTTATAGGAGGAACCATGTTGTAAACTACGCCAAGATTAAATTGGATTCTCTATTCTCTATTGAAATGTAATAACTTTAGTCTTCCCGCCATAAGTGAATCAGGTACCCGGTCAGTAGATATTGCATAATGTTGATTTACTAGCCGAAATTATTTATTCGGAATTTTAATGGACGCTTTAAAATAAAGCCCTATAGGCATTTCAAACGTATTTTTATAACAGTCGTTTTAACTACAACATGTCATCTGTGCGTCGAAAACTGTAATAGTTAATTATTTAGTTACCCAAGTAATAATATTCTGTATTTTTAGATGTTTGTGGAATCCATATGCTCCACATAAAGAGCGGATGATAGCGATTATACCGATATCTTTGTACATTTGTAACGAATTTCAAAATAGCTTTTGTGGATTCGGATATTTTTCATATTTTTATTACTAATTTATTTAGTACTATATAATTTACATAGACTAATATTATTTCCAGGTACGTTACACTTAATAATAATATATAATACACAAATAATACACATATATTTTTTACATTTAACCCTAAATAAATTTACATTTTGTTCATTTCTTATATCATCTGGAATCTCCTCAAAGATTTCAATGCCCTTATCCATCAGACAATTCTGTGACATAGCTTTTCTTTTCTTTTCTAATATTATATTTTTTGAACCTCTTGTTGCATATTTATGAAAAAGGTCATTGTTTTTTATTTGTTTTGCAAATATCTTGGAAATTATCCCCCTAACAATTTTGTTAATTTCATTAGCAACATTATATTTAATTCTTTGGTCTACTGACATAATATTTTTAAAAAATCATTTTTTTAATGTTTGTTCTTCTACTGCACTTTGATTATCGGGCCCCATTTTAATAACACTGTAGGGGTTAAAACTACTACTATTTCCTTAATTCGCACCCGCATAATGCCTGCTTGATCATTCGTTTGCAACACGATGGCAAGATGATCAGCTTTACGCTTCAGAGTCCAAGGTATCGCACATGACATATTTTAGTAGAAAATCATAGCAAAACCGTAAAATCAAATACATAAATAAATTCAGATAAAATGTGGACTGAAAATTTAAATAAAAGCTAGGCTTCGTGGCACCAGTCAGAAAAACTTTCTTCTAAAATGTCACTGTTTTAAAGATCAGAAATTGTTTTGTTCATTTTTTTATAATTCCTTCCATAGTCGCTAAGAATGGAGGTCACGTGGGTCAGGGAATCTCGTGGTATTAAGTTGTACCGTGTCACGCCTCATCTCGGAGTTTAGAACAAAAGTGCCCCATCTAATTGTACCGCGGGTCTATACAATTAACCTAAGGCAAATTAGCGAATGACTGTCTACCTTGTAACCTTATGTATTCATACTTATTACGTGAGAAATTATTTATTGGAGTCTCGTTAATATATGTGACAGGTGAATAGGTACCTACTCTTCTTTTCTTTAAGAGGAGAGCCATCATGTCTACCGGTTCTAAAGTAAGTGTTTTCACATCTTGGTCGCAACATTTTTAGACTCCTGTAAAAAAATTACATATCAATATGGAAAAAAACTAATTTGATTTTATTAATAGTAGTGGTAGTGCATTTGGCAACCGTGCATGAGGTCGCGGGTTGGATTTCCGTAGGGGTTCAACATGAAATATTTATTTTCATGTGATTTTCATATTAATATTTCGTGTATAACATTAAAATATAAATAAATCAATAAATGTGTGATACTTTGTGATAATTGGTACGGAAGTGTAAGACTGATCTTCCTACCTCCATGTAATAAAATGATCAAAAGACACTGCACTTTATGTACCAATGCATTGCCCTATGCACCATTGGGTGAGGATAAGGGAAAAGTAGAAGTAGTTTATAGAGTAATAAAAACTTTATTTGATATCCCTACAGAGATGAGGTAGAATTTTTTCAAATTCAGGAAATGGATATTCGAGCGTTTACAGGCTTATGACCTGTCATTGGCTGGGTTAAGTGGCCACTTTATGTACTACAACATTCCCCATTCCGCTTATTAGCGAATATCCACACCAGGTAACATTTTTGATTTGTTTATATGTTACGAATCGAGAATCATTCACCAGCGCGTTAAAAGCTCCATCTATGCATTGATATTGAAGTTGAGTTTTTATTAGCAAATTACTTAATTTTTGTAATTAAGACTCTGACTGAGTTAAATTAATTACTAGTAATCCAGATTGGATAAAATCCAGATTAGTGTACAAGTATTTGAACACGCCCAAAATGTTGTAATATAAAATTGATATTCAATAAATCTCACAAACTCTCACTTGCGTATCCATGCCTTAAATGACTAAGGATGATGATTCTGCATGACTCCGCATGACTCGCCTGCGGACGGTCTCCCTCCACCAGAAACTCTGCTATTCTGCAGGCTCCAGGAACTGATCTTGAGGATAATACAGTGAACAAGCTGCTCTATCTTTTCGGCAACGATATTTAACTGATTTCTTACGAAGAGCGTTCTGCAAATTATGTAAATTTCACGTCACACGTGTTAGATGCGTTAATACTCTGAAAAAATATTAAAAATAACAATATGTTTTGTCATGCTTCCTTCTTAAATTCGATCAATAAATACTATTCGCTTCTGTAGGCATATTTTTACAGTGTCATTAACCTTCGTCAAAGGTTTGAAAAAGCCGTCATGTCCGTGATTGTTCGTTGTCATTATTTAATTATTTGGCTTTGAGAAAGTCTGAGACAAAAAAGCGTTTTAATAAATATTCGTATTGACATATATATTATTGTGTAAACGTAAAGGTATAGCATTACATTAGCATGATATCTGATACCCATCATTTTAATTGTACGTGCGTAAACATTGTCTACATCATTCATGGATTTACTATCATTAAATGCCGCTGAATGCGTTTGTAAAAAATGCGAAAACAAATATCGTTCACTTTTATTGTTTGAATGTGATCTGTTTCACAATTTGTGTCGTGCCTTCGTAACAAGCTACGTTGGTTGCTGTGTAAGTTTTGAAGAGTGAACGAAATGTTTAACAATTTATATTATTTTTTAAAGCATTTTAGAAAAGTTTCGCCAGCCAGGCAAACGCTTTAATTGTCGTGCTGTATACAATCCTCAATATACCTATATAAATTCCACTGATTTTCTAAAATGTTCGTTGGAAAAAGTAAGGCGAAGAATATTGTTTCTTGAGAAAAAGGTTTAACAGTGTTTAGGCAGGGTTTTTCGAAATTAAAAATTCGTGAAAATAATTTGTTTTGTCAATGACACATATTTCAAGTTAATTAACAGAGTAATAACCGAACATACACATACTAACTATTGTAAATTAACACTTATTAGGTATTCACGCTTAGAAGGGAAAAAATTTTATTTTTGGTAGCTAATATTTAAATCCTTGAACAAGTAAAAAATACAGTTATATCCAATTTTCTAACTGATAATTTTGTTATTTTTTGTGTCTAATGATTTTATAATAAAAATGTAGTTTATAACATAATATAAAAATAAGCTGTAAATGTAAACAATTATTATAATAAACTGTTTTAATTCTTACATTGTTTTAAGTGTTTAATCTACTCCGCCACGACTAAATTTCTGCTTTCAAACACAAGCCGCCAAGGCTTTTTTTTTTGATTTTTTAGTTCCTTGGCATTTCTTCTTAGAAATGTAAATTGAATTGTAATTAATTTACCTGTGTCATGTAGATCCTTGAAATTAGTTCACGGGTACCACTGGAACTTTACACTACAATGATTTATTTGAGTTTATTATCGTTCTACTTTGAGGCTATTTTCAACGTGTCAGGAATAAATCCTCGTATTGTATTATGAAATCATAACCAAATGTCAACCTCCTACGAGTTTTAACTATGTACACTACACCCATTTTCTTCATTTTCCGTCCATGTTATAGTTTTCATTTATTTTAAATATCCATTATTTTCTTTGTAAATTTTTACTAAGCTTTATGAATTGGTTGGTTGATTGGAAACAAATAAATAAAAAAACATTGTTTTTATTAGTAGAAAATCTGGTATTTTAAAAAATGATATTGAATTGTATAACAATATTACGTATGGAACAATAATTCTGAGAAAAATAGTAATTACTACACAAAGTTTGATGAATCTCGATTTCTACGGAACTTGAAACTTTGCTTGAGAGGTGTGGAGACTGGAAATTGTTATGTTGGTACGAGTATCTCCTATATTTATGACTTTGCATTTTTGGTAAAGGTGAAAAATGTCCAACACATTTTGCCTGGGGCGTTTTGGAAGTAACTTCATAAAGCGACAATATATTTTTAAAAATCATATAAAGTAAAACAAAGATAGGTGGGTGTATAAGTGGTTGGCGCTTTAGTTTATCATGGGTTCAATTCCCATGGGGGTGAACATGAAATATTTTTCATATAAATATTTTACGTAGGTATCCTACCTTGGACTGGCACTTTACCATAAAATATGACTGATCATCTTACCATCATGCAATAAAATGATCAATATATAAGTACTATTGCATTTACCAATGCAGTTTCGGTACGGATAGGGGAAAGGAAGGAAGGCCTATATTATCAGAGTGTCATCCCGTATGTAAAAAAAAAACCTTTACGTTGATTATCTACCTAATCAATGTTTAGTGCTTAATAAAAAAAAATCTTGACCATAAACCAGCATAACCTAAATACGCTGAAATATTTCTTTATCACAAACGGTTGGCATTTTTCACAGCAAAATTAATGTTAAAAAACGAATAATACCTCTATGGTAGTTGCCTAATAATGAATAATGAACGGCGGAGAAAGACTTTCTAGTTGCTTAATATTATAATTATTCGTGCGAAATGCCAGTGGTAATGACGTATCACAGAATCTTGTCATATTCTACCATCAACTCTACTAATAATTTATTGTGATCACCCGCAATACGTAATGCGTGTGGGTTTCCGTAGAAATCTTGTCAAAGTTGGTGAACAAATGAAGATTTCTATTTGCACCCTCCTACGCATAAATCGGCTAAGTTCAAAACGACAAATGTACATGGATATTATTTCTTACAGTCTCATAACCATAAATTTTAATTGATGATGCTATTTTTGTAGGTAAGTTAGCTGTATTGAAGCAATAATGTTTAATTTATTTTCACCAAAACGTATTATTACTTTATCATGATGGTAAAATGCGTAAATTTTACGCATCTAACACACGTGAAAATTCTCATCGTAAGGATGGGTTAGTATTGTGAATGAAATCTACGAGTATATTATAGCCTACTCTTTTTACGGATTGTTCTGTATTTTTGATCGACGCGGTGCGTATAAAATTACGTACGTATGAATGTTCATTGTTCATGCATATATATGCAAGGTTATTTTTTAGTCAGTTAACAAAAAAAAACCCTGAATTCAGTATCGTTAATAGAACCCATTTCAATAAAAAAAACATGTCCTTTCTCAAATAAAAAAAAGAAAAGTGCACCCAAATGATTCCTCAGAAATAGTAAAGACTTGGACACCCCTCTGCGGAGCGTCCGGCCGCCCCCCCCCCCCCCCTTAATGGGATGGGACTGCGCGAGCAGCGACCCCCCATGAACTCAGATTACCAGCTGTTAATAGGTGTGCGTAATTTGTAAAAATTAAAGGAATAAAAAAATAATAAATCGTAAAAATAAAAAGTACCTACATACATGTTTTTTTATTGAAATGGGTTCTATATTCAGGTTTTAACTGACTACAAAATAACCCTGTTTATACATAATAAAATGTGATTTTTTTGTTCATATATATATATATGATATATTGGACTAAGACTGAAGCACAAAACTGATCATCTTACCTTCTTATAATCATGTGATCACGATACACTGAACTTTACCTACCAATACCGTGTCCTGTGCCTAATCCTACATATTATACCTACTCCATTATGTTCAGAAAAGGGATATTATAAACAAGAATATTATAATTAGGTTTTAATCAGTCTTCCTCATTACCATAATTTTTCCAAGCAAAATTTCAATAAATAATTGTAAATAAATAAATGGAAAATGATAAAATTTACGTTAGAAGTAATCAGTTGTATTATTTATAATGTAAAAATAAGTTGGCTGGTGACAGGGTCTCCTGGAGGGATCTAGTGATGTCCACATGCTCCACGTAGGAGCGAACGTGGTGAAAGAAGAAGAAGAATAAGAAAAAAGTAAATTAATTAAAAAAATCTATTTATTAAATTTCAGGTAATGCGAATAATAAGTGTGTCTAACTAAATGTGAACGATGATTGAATTTAAACAGATTTCGGAGATCGTAATCAAGACAATCATTTCTCACTTCTGAACTTTTGACCTAAAATTTGACGCTGACAGACGTAAACGTCAAAAGTTTAGAGGCTTTTGACGTACGGATACATTATCTCGGAAGATCTTTTTGTAATGTTATACCTAAATGTGCAACGTGATTATACAAATATGTATCCGCTTGTAGTAAAACGGAGAAGTTAGTGAGACAGTGCCGCAGAAGCTGTATAAGGTCTAAAGGTCAACGGTGTAACATTAAAAATGTGATTTTTTACTGCTGTAAGAGTTATTTATTATTAATGAAATCGCGTGGGAAGCAAAAAACACACATCATTAGCTAATTAAAACATCTAATAAGTTCATTTTCTTGATATTGAAACATTAAAAGTAAACCTAACGAAAAATGTAATATTTATTTAGTAAAATGTGGACTATCTAGGCGTTTACAGGGCTTATGACCTGTCATTGGCTGGGTAAGTGTGTCCACTTGATGTATTACAATATTCCCCATTCCGCCCATCAGCTGATAACCATACATGACAAATTTCGGACCTTCTATTAGTATGAATTACCCTGCCACGTTTCACTTTACAAGTGATTTTCTCACTGGTGACATCTATTGAGAAGATTGTTAAGCATTTTTGGCAATCAATCTTTATTGGTGTAGGTAAGGCTCATCCGAACTTAATTACTTACTATTTATTAACTTACATGCTTACTGGGATGAACCACTGGTGATATCCACGAGTAAGTCAGAATGTCGAAGATGACGAATAGTGATTTCAGTAAATTAATTCTCATACCTGAAACAAGGAAAAAATAATAATAAGCATATTTATAAAGATGTTTGTATTATTTATTTAGTATAACATTACATAATTAACTAGTACTGCTTTATTTTCCCTTATCCGCAGCGAATGGCGCATAAGACACCGCACTGTTCAACAAGTGCAGTGTGTCATTATCATTTTTTTAAAATTACATGACGGTAGGATTATCAGTCTTACTTTTCGGTACCAGTGCAAAGTATCACACATAAAATATTCATTATACCATATCCGCTCTCTATGTGGAGCATATGGAATCCACAAACTGCCTCCAGGCCAAGCGATCGGCAGCCAGCTCCCGTGCATCCTCTCAAGTCAAGTCCACGTCACAACAGTGGACGAACAGGACGCCGAGAACCTGATGCCTTATAAAATGGGCAAGCATGGTTAAGGCTCTCGGGAGGCATACGTAGTATAAGGCCTAGCCAGCCGAAACGCCTTCGTCGGATGACAGTAGATACCAAGGGTTGCTGTGTCCGTTGCCTCACCTATTCTCAAAACTCAGAAGTCTGCTGTCTTGGGTCCTGGTTAGGTGCCACGATTTGCAACCCTTGAGGAGAACAGGTGTGATGCAGGAGTTATAAAGGCGGCATTTTGTTTTAACCGATCTCCAGACAGCTTTCATACTGTTGAATGCGGCGCCCGCTACTCCAAGCCGCACTCCCAGTTCTTTCTGAACTCTGCTGTTTTCTGTCATGTACGCTCCCAGGTATTTGAAGCTCTCGACCCTTTCGATGACTTGTCCCGACAAAGTCATCAACAATAATTTGAAGGCTGATTGATTCGTCAATAAGGACGGCGTCATCAGCGTACACCAGGTCGCAGAGCTTTTGGGAGGGGGAGATGGATATTCCTCGGTCTGGCGGAATTGACATCCTCAGGATAAGATCCATGAGGATTATAAACACATAAAATATATTAACACGAAAATCCCTTGTAAATAAAAGGGAAGATTTACAATTTTACGCTTTAGCATCAGTCCTCGATATCACATATGAAATATTTCAATAATTTCATATCTACCCCATCGGGAATCAAAACCGCGACCTCGTTTTAATCACTACACCACAAGGGAAACGTCTATTATAAATTATGGTAAATATATTTCAACCGGTTAAGATTACAATTAATTTCATGAATAATAACATAATACATCCAGCATCAAATTTATTCATTGATGCACGCCGTGCGTTGGATGAATGCAGCGGTATCTTGATCGCATTATTATAAATAATATCACAAAGGCAAGGCGACTGGTATTACGCTTCGTCTGCGGCGTGTTACGAGTTCTTGAAAAGAGACGTCATCTTCTGGGACCAGAAATATTATTTAGAGAGATGAGTTGTTATATAAATAACGAGAAATGCGCCACTGCGCCATAAAGTCAAATCGGATGTGTGTGAAAGCCATTTAGTGGACAGCGGCGGCACATTTTATAACTACGGTACGTCACCGATTGTATATGGAATAAAAACTATAAATAATTGTATTTCGCTTGTTAATTATCAGATTTACGAACGGATTGCACTGATGGTTTTGTGATTCTTTGTTTAATTCTTCTGCAATACCAGAATTTTGGTTTACAAGCCCAATATTTTGTGGATTTTGCAGGAGTTAAACAAAATCATTTACCAACAACTTCACACGTGTGAGATATGTGTGTGAAAGAGACTGTGTGTGAGGGCGACAGAAGATGTACGAACGTGTGCGTGTATGGAGTATGTCTGCTGTGTGCCTGCATTCCGAGTTAGAGCTCTGAGGAGCATAGACAGTCAAACAGATAATACAATAAACCCTTCATAATTGTCACAGTCGTGTATTACTTAAAGCCCCATACCAATACATCACAACACACTTTATAAGCATTTCTTGAATGCGTGGTTATGGTATAGTGCATGGTTAAGAACACATATGTCATATTATGTCAACTTAACACAGTTTTGAGAAATCAGGCTTTGAAAGTTACTAAGTCTAGGAAAAGTGGCGTTTTACATATCTTTTTAAGAATCTCGCGATTGGCTTTATGTAGTTGTATAATATTTGGACAGGGCTTTCTTTAGGCAGAGTTACAAGCGCATAATAACTTTATGTTAAAATTGGGACATTTGACATCTGTGCTCTTAACCATCCCATCTTTTATAATATAATTTTATTTTTCTGAATTGATGCATGTAAAACAACGTTACATTTTATGGATAATATAAGGGTCACAACTGCGATATATCACCTTGATGATCGCAGTGTTGAACTTGTAAAGTATAAGATATTATCAGTAAATAAAATTAATTCATAAATATTTTTAACACTTTGAAGCCAGTTTTAATTTAGGTAGGTACTAGATTTGTGTATGCATACATAATCTAAAAAACATACATGTACATATATATATATATATATTATATATATTGAGGTACCTATTATAGGTAAGTACCTCAATTTTATATGTCCAAAAGACAATCACTTATAATCGTAGTAGAACTAAATATAATGTTTTATGTCATAGTTGAAACTCTTAGTGTGTGGATGGCAGGGTCGTTATCCTCCCTAAGTTTTTTTTTAAATTTACTTTTTTTTTAAAACAGCACGACGAACCGTCACTGCTAATACATTTGACTATAACAAGCTCCCAAGTGCTATGGTGTTGCACGCTGCACACTGGACCACAGGTGTTCGGGGCCAGGAATGCATTTAGTCTCCTCACCTCCGGATCGACTGCTGAATCAGCGCACTGCATGCATTATAAACTGAAGACAGGAAGTAAAAAGAGCGATTTATATTATAATCAATTAAATTAAGATAAATCTAATGGATTGGATTTTTGGTTAGTGGCAGTTCTTACCGGGATGAGTTTGTCGGATTTCGTGGTTTTTTGTGTTAAGAGGCGAGAAACAGTGTTTACCAGATTTAAAAGAAAAGTTTCTATCACATTAGCATTACTTAAATCTAATACGAAAATTAGTGGATAGTACTTCCTTCTAAATTTTAATGTATGCTCTACACTGTTGCTTAGTACTTTAGAAAGTTCAAAATTTCGAGTAGTGTAGTACAAGCTTAAAATGCTGTTTACATGACAAATATGTGAGCAATTTGCATGAATTTCGGTTGTAAATGTAACCTTAAAATATCATGCAATAAAGTTTGACATAGGTACCTTCGAACCAGAATTCACTAGAAGGAGCGTTTCCATACAAATTTTCTAAAAAATACGCTTCCTAGGGTTAATTTCATAACACCACTTATTTTCAAATCCCACCGTCTAAAGTTTTTTCTTTTTTAACTGACAATAAAATGGCATTGTCCAATTTGCTAAATTTTTCATCTTTTAAAAAATTAACACAAAGTTGGATACATCGTGTAAAGGTAGAATCATTCTTACTATAAAGACCATAACAATTACATTATCTACGTGATTTTTTATTTTATACAATTATTTCCCCTCTTCTTCTTCCGGTATAAAGATACCAATATCTTGTATTCTTTCTTTTTTTTAACTATCTTGTTTATATTATCTGTTATTTTTCCATTTTTACATGACCTTATTTTTCTCTTTTGCCACGTGCACGCTGTTTGACTTTCACGGTATACCCACAAACAGGCTATGCCTTGGTGGGATTTTTGTTAAATTTTTTTTAAATGTATATGTGTTATTATTGTATTTCTTTGTAAAAAAAATATTTTCTTTTGAAAAAAAAAAAAAAAAAAGGTCAATACACGAAATGTGGGACCTGCGTCCCACATTTACATCTACATGTCTAGTGATGGCGTAGATGCCTATTGATGACGTAGTGAGTGACGTAGTGGGTAACTAGACACCGCAGACCCACTGGTGCATAATCTTGAAGTTTAGATACACGGAAGCAAGATAATCAGTCTTCATAAAACTGTATTCTTAAAATAACATAAGCAATAGTGCCTAGATAAACTACAGCTACTAAAGGTGTGGTTAGGAAGAGTACACAGAACCGACAATGAAGTTAGTCTCACATTATCGAGTATAAATTTCACAGTCCGTTAGCCTGATGCGGTCAATTTCCAATTTGCTCGGCAAACAAGTTTTATTCCATCTTGTCGATTTAACGTAATGTTATCGTTTGATGGACTTTTTTGTGTACATCACACTGAATCACAACGTAATTTTTATTATTTTGTAATCGTATTACCGGTCTTCTATTGCGTCAACTTTCTGTTTGTTTTATTTATGTAACGTCGTCTGGTGATAATATCTTTATGCTCCATGAAGGACTTGACGTCGATTACGATTTACGTTTTTGATGGTACCTACCTACTATTAAATAGTTAAAAATGAATACAACGTACTTGTGGCGGAAGAAATACGTCACGCGGGCGATGCGGAACGAAGCGAGACCTACCGAACTCTGCCGAACGCTATCGGACAATGACAAGATCTTTTATCCTTCATCGTGACTACACGTCGCTTTTGTACGAATTTCTTGCCGCCAAATTGTGTGGCAAACTAAATTCATTTCCATTTTCATTATTCATGTCAATCTTAGTTTAATTAGTTAAGTTTAGTTAAGTTTTCATTGTATATCCTTTCGTCAACTTCTGTGTAATAAATGTGCACTAGAAACTGTAATTACTCTTTCATTTCTCTCTGTGCACCCCACATAGAGCAATCACCACTAGAGGTAACTAATCTGGTGACCAAAGAAAGTGGTGGCCACATACTTTTATTGATCAATTACTAATTACAAATCATTTGCAACATATAACCTTTACTACTTTCTGCTTTTTCTTGTTCGCAATGGTGCATAGGGCACTGCATTGGTACACAAACTGCAGTTTATCTTGATCATTTGTTACATGCAGGCAAGATGATCATTCTTAAGCTTCAGCGTCCACGGTATCAAATGAGATATTTTTATGTGAAAACCCACACAGAATTGAGCATATTGACTCCGTTGGAGATCGAACTCGCAACCTCTACTCAACAACCCGACGCTCTACTCACTACACCACGAGGCGGAAAAATATAGATAAATAAATCTACATATTGCTACATTTACAAATTATTCATTGTATATTTTATCTATATTATTTGAACATACTTTTAAAAACATTATCTTAACTGTACCTATGTGTATGTACCTACATATTATACTGTGTAGATGAATGCACCATCTAGGGGTAACTAATCTAAGTTACTAAGTTAGGTAGTATTACCAAAAAATGACGGTTTTGCGCACCTTTTCGCTCAATTCGATTACATTTTGTAGATTGCTTGTATGACTTATATGACAAACTATAACTACAACTACTACTTAATCATACCATATTCGCTTTCAAGTCAAGTCCACGTCCCGCAGCTCTGACGCAAACTGCCGACGAATTGTCAACAGTGAACGACCAGGACGCCGAGAACCTGATGCCTTGTAAAAGAGGCAAGCATGGTTAAGACTCTCGGGAGGCATACATAGTATATGGCCTAGCCAGCCGAAACGCCTTCGCCGGATGACAGTAGATACCAAGAATTGCTGGGTCCGTTGCCTTACTTCTGTGTTCCTTACAAAGTCAAACCACCGCACACCTAAAATTCTTCTAAGACACCTATTCTCAAAACACGAGGAAAACATGTATGATGCAGGAGTTATAAAGGTACTACTACTTAGGTACTACTTTCCCTTATCCTAATATAGCATAGTGCACTGGATTAGTATACAAAGTGCAGTCAATCTTAATTATTTGTCAAAAGAAACTACAAAATTTTATTCTCCGTGTTACTCTCACAAAAAATTTTAAATTTGATTTGTGTTACTATATTCAAAATACGGCTTTTACATTTCCCGTAGGTACACAAGTCGATCTAGTATGTGAGTAATAAATAATTGAATATATGTAACTTACCAGAGCACGTGTGTGTGAGGCGTTTCATCTAATTCCCGAAATCGATCAAGAAAACGTACTAAAATAATTAACTTTCAAATTTTCTGTAACTAATTTCATGATTAATATTTGCATCGTGAAACATGAATTTTGTTTTTATTTACGCCAGATCAATGCACCTTTCACCTTTTCCATAATCGAATCAATCCGAAACTCTTCCATACATTCGTTACCAGAATATTAGTGAACACTCATTAAAATTTAGGATTACAAATAGTTGGGATATGATACACACATTAAATATGTTAATCGTTTCAAAATATTCTGATTAGTACCGCTAATCTGGGCCTAGAAATTTACAGTCATCTTTTGCGTTTGATGATGCATGCTTAATGGATAAATTTTAATATTATTTTATCATTAAGTTCATATTTAAAAGCTTTGTTTTATAATATTTCTGGCAAATATGGCTGTTCGTACGAGAACTTAAAATTGTATCCATATAAAGTCTTACGAGTATTACAATAAAATTTATTGCGATTTATCTCAATCCTGGATATTTTTTAATATATTATAAACGTAGATATTTAGATGAAAGTAGACTGAATGCTGTTGAAATGCGATCTCTCAGGCGAATGTGTGGCAAGACTATGTATGATAGGTGTACAAATGTCGAAATTAGAGCAGAGTGCAAGGCTGAGAGATAAGCATTATCGACAAAATTAAGAAAAGGCTTTTACGATGGTTTGGTCATGTGGAGCGAATGAGTGATGAAAGAACGGCTAAAAGAAGTTTAAATGCAAGTGTGCCTGGATGTAGAAGCCGCGGAAGGCCGAGAAAGACATGGCATGACCAAGCACGACAAGTACTTGAATGTGGACATGTGAAAAGTCGGAATAATCGGCGTATGTGCATGAGAAGATGTATGAATGTAGAGGAAGCAGAGGAAGTCTCTCAGGACAGAGTGGTATGGCGTTATATCCTCTCTGCCTATCCCTACGGGGAAATGGCGTGATGGTTAGTTGGTTAGTAACTTAGATATTTGTGTTTAATAATGGACTAAGTTTCATGAAAATATACATTTTTAAACACTCGGTCAACATGAGGGTTACAAGAATCTAACATTTTAAATGGAACAAAATTTAAAATAATTTTTATAAATATATTGATACGATGATGATTTTGATATATTCACAGCCTTACAAAATACGAATCGAAATAAGGCCTACAAGAATTTTACTTAGATTGACCTTCATGAACATTAAAACATAAAATTTAATATGTCTCGAAAGATTCGTTATTTTTTTATATAAATTTAATTACGTCCACTTCCGTTAAGTGTTCTGCTTTTGTTGACAATACTCTTTACTTGACGAGTATTAAAAGTCTAGAATATATATTACCCAAATGATCTTTAATCTGAATTCATTTATCAAATCGAATTATGTGAAAACGTTTAAAGGCGTAAATCATTTTGTTAGATCTATATTTCTTAATCGACATATTGATTAAAATTGTTCGCAGCTTCTTTAATTACTTAGACGTGCTTATTTGAAAATTCCTTAGAAATTTCTCTCCACGGCGAAGAAAAAGTAGTTTAAAATCAAGGCGTAGATAAATTCAAATACGTAAAAGGTAGGTACAAAAGACTTTATTTAAAGATTATTTTAGTGATTACGTTCATTTTTTTTATTGAAAAGTATATAATTACAATTACAAACTTTAGACAAAAAGGTTAATGGAAATATTATAACGCAATAATTAAATTGGAATATAATTAGACAAATTACTGACGCAATTGTCATTGATCCCGTAATACTTCTTAATTAATTATGCTAGTATTTTAATTCTTTACAAATATATGGTATTTAGCCATATTGTTTAAAAACTGAATGATTCATTAGTAAGAAATTATTTCTAAATTGTGAATACTATAAACGTGAATTGTGGTAATTAATTTGATTTTTATATCTATACAGATATATTATATAAGTGGAATTTCTAGCGTTTACAGGGCTACAGTAGCTACAGTAGCTCAATCACAGATGATTGTCGACGTGCTTAAAAACGTGCTAAGCATTTGACCGATCACATTGAACATACGAGTACGTTCATATCACGTGGTGAGAAATCGTTATCACGTCGCTTATTAGCACGTCGATAGTCATCTGTGATTGAGCCATAGGTGGTAGTAATCAAGTTAAACCATTTCTCAGCGTTTGCAGTTTAATTTGTAAACCCTATCTGTTTCAAGCGGGTCCCGATCTAATAATCTTATCTACAATCAGTAGGTCATGAGGATATGAGAGCAAGTTACATTATAATAAGTTCATATTGTTGCACACAGTTTGTATGAAAAATATCAATCATTGTATTCTCAATAAAGAAGCGACATATCTGACACCTTCCTTGGCGCTTTGTAAGGAGAAAATAGTGAAACGGAATAAGATAACTAGCGGAGGAGATGATCACTCTTGGTCCCAACATGGCGCGAGAACCTTATGGCCTCAAACTGCCTCAATACCATAAACTATTGACAAAATTCCATTATACCGTCTGAATGCATTACTTAAAATTAATTCGAAATAGGTCAACTATGTAGACTTCATCTTATATAAGATTTTTACAACCTTTAAAACGTACCTTTATAAAATACAATGATTTGATTGTTCATTTAATAGTCATAGTGTTTTTTTGTAATATTACGATAAGTAATTGATTATCATGAGAAGGAACAATAGAATCAAGTCTATAAAAATAATATGAAAAATTTCGTAAATATATTTATTATGTTATGGTAATCATTGGTACCTAACAGTTAACAGGTATCTACCAGTATTCTTAGGATCGTAAAAGATTTATTATATTACTCATACTTAAATAATTGTCATTATTATTTTAAAGCAGGAAATTTTAATATACTTTAATTAATATTATTTTAATTAGATGGCGCCTCGCGCGACCGTCCCCCAAGGTCAAATACTTGGATTTTGATTACTTACCTAAACCCAAGCAACAAATATTATGTGAAGCCGTTTACTCTCCATCTTTTGTAGAGCAAAAATATCTACAGACTGTACCGTATGTATTTCTCTAAAAAATGTTCTTTTAATGAAACCACATTGATATAAATAAATAAATAAAAGCAAGAACAGAAAAGTTAAGAAAATAAACGTTTTTGTAGGTATTAATGAAAATATATAAAACATTGTAACAAACATAATAACTGATTTTTAAATATTTATATCATTAAACCCGTAATAAGTTATCATGTGAAATGGAATGTTATTTAGTGACCATATAAATAAAATAATACTGGGTAAGAACTAAAAAATAATAAAAAGGCTTATGATTGATGTGAAAACCCGTAAAAGTTTTGTAAGTACATATTACGATAACATTTCGTGTTCAATCGCTAACGAAAACAATTAAACTCTCTCAAACTGTCCACCTTATTTGGTTACTATGTCAGTATTTGAAGAATAATGATTTATGAATAACGTCCATCAGAAATGGTTGAGATTTTGTTAAATATTATGAATAAATGACAATAAGTTTTAAAAAATATTATGAATAGTAAAAAAAGTGTTTGAAATTGTTATGAAAAATAAATTCACATCAGTGCAATCGTATCCACCAACGATTTTTCACATTCCTAAAATGGTGGCATAATAATTCATAATTTATTTTATATAATATATATGTGATTGGCACTTCGACATTAGAATTATTTATCTACTATTAATCAAACGGACATCGCTAACAATGCGTTTACATAACATCAATTTGTTATTACACATAAAAAAAGTAACCACTGAGTTTTTTAACAATACATATAAGTAGGTACAAAATATAAATGATTAAATAAAACAATGTTATGTGTTACTATTTGATTTATTCTATGGGAATAGAATGTACACTACATTCGGAAGTAAAGATCTCCCATCGACTGGTGAAAAGACATCGATTTTACTAAGGTTTAAGACATTTCGTCGATTCTGATAACTGTCACTCAACTGTCACTGTCAAAAAACGGAATCGGATTTTTGGCTTCAAAGTAGAGTAGAATCTTGGTAGAATCTCTCAAGGTCTATGCATTCCACAAGACATGAAAGATCAACATTTTTGGACAAGCAAATTCGTCGAATAAGTAAGGTTAGAGATAAACGATTTGACAGCGATTTGACAGTTCGGCGAGAAATGGGCGTCTAGTGACGTTTGGATTTACTACCGTAATCGATCCCCTGGTGAATATTGGATTATAAAAAATATTTGATTCACCCTTTGCCAAGGTCAGTACTGAAAAAATCCTCTGAAAAATCTCATTTCACGTGTCTTAATTATTATTACGTTTTCAATTTATTTTTGTGCGTTAATGCAACACTTTGTCTTCAAACAAATAAAATTGACAGAAAGTGGGTAGATGTATTTATTTAAAGAATAAAGCTACATAAAAAAGAAGTAAGTTTAGGAAAGAAAACTATCGCAAAGAAAAAATCACGACATTTTTACCCAAAAT
Organism: Micrasema minimum; assembly: GCA_022494985.1. Taxonomy (NCBI): domain Eukaryota; kingdom Metazoa; phylum Arthropoda; class Insecta; order Trichoptera; family Brachycentridae; genus Micrasema; species Micrasema minimum. The sequence continues at coordinate 11,068 of JAGVSP010003003.1, read as the reverse complement.
TAAAATATAAATATTGTACAACTTTACTTTTCCAACACTCGTATATGTATTTTGCATGTATTTAAATGACTTACTATACCTATACAGGACTTGAGAACTTGTTTGGCTATTATGTAACAAAAGACATCTATCTTCACTTAATCAAAATTCCATAATGACAGTTGTGTAAAAAAGTGAAAGCTGTTTTATGAAGATTCAGTTTTGGAAAAAATCTTAGAAAAGATTTCAAGTTTATTGTGTTGGAAGAAGTTGATTAAATTAAAAATCACCTTCAGTAATAATTCTTGAAAATAAATAATCGCCCTTAGGGAACTGAACATTAAGGACACTCACTTCAGCTTTTTCTTCAGAGGCAAAAAATCTACGATAAAGTTCAAACTTTATCTCCTCTCGTTTACGCTTACAATATATTGTTTCAATAACTTTTCAGTATAACAGTGGACGGCCAGGACGCCGAGAACCTGATGCCTTGTAAAACAGGCAATAAGGCTCTCGGGAGGCGTACGTAGTATATGGCTTAGCCAGCCAGGTACTCGGCGTCCTGGTCGTCCACTGTTGACAAATCGTCGGCAGTTTGCGTCAGAGCTGCGGGACGTGGAATTGACTTTGGAGGATGCACGGGAGCTGGCGACCGATCGCTTGGCCTGGAGGCAGTTTGTGGATTCCATATGCTCCACATAGGGAGCGGATATGGTATAATGATGATGATGATGATTCCAGTATAATCTATTTTTAATGCATAAAAAAAAGCCTTGGAAAATGGTTTATTAGATGTGGGTATGAGAATAACATACAAGGTCCTAAGTCCTTTACATACTTATGTAGAAAAAATAATTTTTTGTAAAGCCAGCCCCCTTAGGGTGTAGACCTCCCTAGTATCGTAACTATTTATTTCTAAGGCGTTAGTCTTGCGTTGGTTGCACAATAAATTAATTCATACAACGACATTACCAGACACGAAGCTGTATTGTTAAGACATACATCGATTATCATAATTGAATTATTCGGATATCTGAAACAACCGATAAAGATTAGCGTATTCTGGCAAACTGGGAAGGTTGTATAGCATATTATGAATAACCCATTTTTTCATATTCGATTTTCACGGAGCAAAGTTTGTACAGCATGTTCTGCTAAAAAAGTCGCCATCCATCAATCATCCCAGTCAATCAATTACAGAACTCGATTATCAAAATGACCGATTACGACTTTTAGACTATCAAAATAACCTATAATGCACATATCCTTATCATACACCAATCCTAATCTGCTAAGAGTGAGAGATTATCACTGACAAATATACGACGCTACCTTAGTTCTTGTATCTTCAATGAACCATTTCGTAAATATTGCAGGAGACGCTTTATTTTTGTTTTTACAGATAGATCCTTAATTATTCACAACTTTGGTCATTTCGTTTCGTATATATTTATGACATAATGTATACGAATCGAAATTACCGAAATTGCGAATCAATTAGGATCCACATTTGAAAACAAAAATAAAGCGTCTCCTGCAAACTATATGAAATGGTTCATTGAACATACAAAAGCTAAGGTAGCGACGAGTAATTTTAAAATCTGAAAAAGTGAAGCGAAAAGCAAAATTCATACCTACATAGTGGTGGGGTTTAACACCGGCGAAGCATAAAAAATAAAAAGTGTTGTTTCTTAAACTATGGTATTTTGTAATATTATTCTAAAAATGAACTAACCATTACTCAATTTCCCCGAAAGAATAGGCAGAGAGGATAGAACGCCACACCTATCTGTCCACTTCCTAGTACTTGTACTTATCTTATTCGGCTTTTCTCGACTCTTACACCCAGACAAACTTGCATTACAACTTATTTTGTTATTCCCTTCGGTTATTGTGCTCCTGGCCAGTTAAGGTGTTTAAAAAAATCAACAAAATGTTTCATATGGGACTCGATTGCATCTAAAGAGTTTCGTAAATACCTGTTGTGTATAATATATTGTGAAGATTGTTCTCCGCACAGAATCTGGCAGATTTCTCCCGAGATATTATTTGCTTTGACTCGAGCGGTACAACTTTCCAAAGTTTCGCATATTTTATTTCCAAGATGTTTATTTTATCATGCCGTTTTACTTTCAATGGACCCACATACCGAAAACATCACACTACGCATGTTTCTTTGTGATGAAATCAAGTTTTTGTACGCTTCTTCATTTGCCCGCCATTCAAGATGTAATTACGTAACAATGTAAACGCGAATAACTCGTAAATTATAAATTAATACACGTCCATTCAAAACACAGCCTTATATAGAAAGACTTTAACTTTTCAAACAATGTTTTAAGTGTGTCAAATATTCTTACATAAGTACTGGACATTCAGAATCCTCAAGATTTAGTATCAATTTATATTGATACATTTTCATGTAACTGAGACAAAGACGTTTTTAGAGACAGTAATATAAATCCAGGTCTAAAAAAATTTGGCCTCCTGGACGCCCAATGTTGACAATCCGTCGGTAGTAGCTGCGGGGGATGTGGACTTAACTTGGAAGGATGCATGGAAACTGCAACATGGAATTCATATGCTCCACATAGGGGGCGGATATGGATTGATGATGATGAATAACAATGGGTGAAATCCAGTTTTTGTCTACAAATATTTGGACACACTCAAAATGTTGTTTATAAAAATTAGCTGGTAAAAGTTATAAGCATAACAAATTGAAGAGTTATCTTCAGGCGTTTCCTAGAAGGTGATATAATTCGGTAAGAATCTCACTTGCAATCATAAAGGTTTCCGCTAAAATGCTTAGCAATTTTCTCAATGGATAACAGAGAGTGTTCACATGTGAAGCGTCGCGCCATTTCACTGTAGTTATATATACAAGTTCTGATAATTGGCAGATTACTAGGTGAAATGGGGAATGTTGTAATGCATCCACTTAATCCAGCCTATGACAGGTCTTAAGCCCTGTAAACGCCTAGATACCCATATTCCCTTCCAAACTTCTCTCTCGTCTCTGTTGAGATGTCAAATTGTAATAACAACATTATTTTCCGATAAGTTTTGAAATATTTACGATGATTTTTTTTTTCATTTCACGAAACTGCAAACTTTATGACAAGGACGGACCAGCCTTAACATTGTGAAATTAAAAGATAATTAACATTTCTTTTATGTTGGCTTTTGGCTGTTTGAATATTGAGAACTTAACTTGTCAATGTGCATAGAGAATTACATATTTGCTTTGGCTTTGCTTTGTCCATTAAAACCTTCCTACTTCCGGAAAAACCTTTTGTAAAATTGGAAGCATTTTTGTAAGATTTGATGCATCAATTCCATGCATCACGAATATCACATTTGCATCCTTCCGTAATAAAAATATAAATACTTGATTATTATTAAATTTATATAGCTTAGCACGATTAAACTGACTTTTTTATGCAGTTGATTCTAATGTGGTAAATAAATGACAGTGGAAATAATGTCGTAGCTACATTATGAATGTTTGTGGTCCTTGATGTAATATTTATTACCTTGTTCCTGAAAATAACAAATTTGTATCATAAAACCAATTACAAACTGTAAATAAAACAGTATGTAAGTTTTATTATATTTGTTTTGTGAGTTACATTTCAATTGCTCATTAACACAAAAACGAATCTACAGAAATGATTTTTCGAGTTAAATATCTAGAAATGTTTCTGACTATCGGTTCTATCCATAAAACAAACACGTTTGTACGAAAAATCTGTAGTATAATATTACATATATGTAGGTATTTCATGATTAAATTAAGTTGAAAGTTCGTTTGATTTTTAAAATAAGTTATTGCATCCTATCTTCAACATTTTCTTTTTTGTAAATACATTTTTGTGTTATTGTCTACTAAACAAATGGCAAGTGTGTAATCTAATTATATAATATTTAGGTACATTAATATATCTCTTATTTACTAATAAAATTTTAAATGATAAGGAATATAAATAGTATTTCTTTAGTGAAGTGCAAGTGGTTGCAACTGATGCAATTTCCGATTTGATTCTCCCCAAATCTGATTCCAAGCCAGGGTATGCTGTTTCGCTTTTTCTATTTCATCATTGCGCCGTTCCTACTGAAAATATACAATAATTTTAATATTATAACTTAGTCATAAATTTCTAGGAATATAGTGTGGAAACTTTGAAGACAACGTAAGATTGAAAAAAATATTAAACGTAGAGAAGGTGCTACGTACTGTAAAACCCTACGATCTCGCTCTAGGAAGATCACTTAAAAATTAAATAAAGCAAGAAGGAATAATTAAACAATTAGGTAATATATGAAAATGTAAAAGTTTTGTATCTTATTGGTAATAACTATCATCATAAAAAAAATATAAAAGCTATTTAGAATTATTAAATACTAAATTTAACAGACAAAGATACATTTATTTTGTGTATTGCGCAAAGTTATATACTAAACGTAAAGTTATAATGTGATACTTAGTTAGGTTTAATTTCAAAACAGAGCAGCAATAAAAAAATGCCCTTTTAGGATGGAAAATTTAATGCCCTACTAGTTAACCATTATATTATTTTAACATATCCCTAGTGTGTTGAAAATGGAGATTGATACGTTTTAAAATTAGATTTTTAATATCGAAGATGGTACAATGAACTCGTGACCTTTTGTTCTGGATTATTGTACTATACCACTAACCACGTTACTTAAATTATTACCGTTAAGATTAATAACGTATGCTATTCATCGGTTATTTAAAAAAAATCTACTTATTAGTTTCTTTTTCAATATTTATTAAGTCTTTCTTATATATAATATACAATCACCATTATCATTGATGATGTGTGTGGTGGATTCTTTATCCGCACCCATTGGTGCATAGGGCACTGCATTGGTACACACCAAGTGCAATGTCTCTTAATCATTTTTATTACATGAAGGTAGGATGATCAGTCTTACGCTTTAGTGCCAGTCCTAGGTGTCACTCATGAAATATTAATATGAAAATCACATGTAAATAAATATTTCATGTTGGTCATCTAAAGGAATCGAACCCGCGACCTCATGCGCGGTAAACATGAACTCTGCCAAAAAACTAAAGAAATACAACAATAGATCACGAATGTTGTTGCATTTCAGAAACATAAATCATATGATAAAGAGGGCTGCAATAGTTACTATTACGAAGGGTGTTTTTTCACAAAAAAACAGGGTTAACTCAATCGATATAAGTGCCAGTTTGACTGTGACCATGACTTTGTTAAGTCAAATTAACACAGCGATATCACCATTGACTGGCATAATTAGAGCACAATACAATACATTAGTATGTAGGTACCTAACACGACAGGTGTAACGAGTCATGGCCATCTTTAGACTGTGTTTTTATTGTTTGATATTTTTGCCTCGGTGTTTTCGTTAAAAAGAATTTCTGTATGAATAGGAATTGAAGAGAGAATAGAATGTTTAACCAAAGACTGAAAACAACATGTCTATAGTTTTTTTGCGGTTTAGTAATGGCAGTTTTGTCGCATTGAACAACATAATTTGATAAAAAGGATTTTTTTTTCGATGCGCTAAACATGATATTATGTGTTAAAATTGATAAAAACAAGTAAATAATTGCGACTTTCAAGTAAGTAAGCGGGTAGATTTTGTTGTATCCATAAAATAACATTTTACGTAGGTTTATTTGATTGATTGGACAAAATTTCGAAATTCTTATATTCTTATGAAATTAAACAAAAAAAATTATATTCTACCTGGATACGCATTTATTTGATTCTGTAGATTAGGGTGTAGTACTTAGCGCGTTGGGTTGCCATGCATGAAACGCAGCTTCGATTTCCGACAAAAGCTTCGAAATTCAATATGAAATATTATTTATTTGAATTTGGTTTTTGCATGAAATATTTCGATGTAATCCTTAGACTGGTACTGAAGAATACTTGCTTTCAAGTAATAAATTATTATTTAAATTAAGCGGATAGAACGAAAGGCCCACGTTTTAAAGACTTGTGAGCCTTTTTTCAGTCAAGCACAGCTCTACAGATTTTTCAAAGCTAATCCGCGAAATTTAATAGATTCAGTTTTAACTGGAAAAAGCGGAAGAAAAGAAGGTTATATACGCGACCAAATGCTTTCATTGCCCCCTATCACTGTCTCGGCTATAAGATTGTCATAAACACATTCACCCCAACCCGCTCAAAGAGCTGTCCCAAATTTACAGCGATAGGGATATTATCTTATTAGTTGCCGATAGGAGAAAGTAGTGGTAGTACGTACATAGATATCGCATTTTGTCGATTTGATGTGAAAATCTTTACCAGACTATCTTGTTTTTTTTAAACAGTCTATTGAAAAAGCGAACAAATTAAATAGATGACATTACCACTCTTTGCCGCTGTTGCATCTTAACTTGCTCAGTAAGTGCCCCTCAAGTATTCAGAATCTCTGGTCCTTCGCCTGAATAAAATAAAAGTTAAATGTTGAAGTATTAAGGATCACAGAAAATGTTCAATTTCATGAATTACAATAAGTATGCGTCCCAAAAAGGTGGCTAAATAGTATACTTACACTACTGACATGATAATGACAAGGAAATCTCCTGCTACTTGTAACATGACTAAAAAGTATAAATTCAACCATGTATTTATAGAAAACTTTATTGAAATATCACGTTTTGATGCTGCTTTCGACCAGTGTTTATTAGCATTATCTGTATCCTGAAGGCTGTAAAAATCCACGAACTCAACAAAAAACATTTTTCAAAGTTACCTTGGTTGTGTAGAAGAAGGAGGCAATCTTCCTCGTCCTCTCAACAAAGGGACCAGTTCCACTCCTCCCGTCAGTTCCATCAGCTGCCTAGTTGGAGTTCCACCAGCTCTGCCACCTCTTGGAGAAGCCACGTAACTCCTTGGAAATATATCACAACTCGTTCCCCTTCTCCTTCCGCTGTCTTCTTTCAACAAGCACTTTTCTGAACACTTGAAATTACAAGTACAATCAGAAGGAGTTCGATAATTTTGTCCGATCTGGCTAATTTTATGAGAGTTTTCAACATTATTTCCACTTCGTGTCACTGGTCCATTTCCATTTCGTAACTTATTAGTTCCATTTTGATGATTAGAATATTCGGGTTTGGGCAAATTATCATCTATGTAATAGTTTGATTTGGATACGGTCGGGTTGGGTACTTTTCTGGAGTAAATGTTTTCTTTGTCGATGTTAGAATATCTCCTCGTGTTTTGGAATACTGTACTAGTATACTCTCTGATGTCTTTTTTTGGATGTTGATGCTGAAGATGATCAGGGATTTTATGATATATTGGCGGAAACTCAGATGATTTCCCGCCAGTCCACCCCTAAAAAACGAAAAACATTGCCCCATCAAAATGTCCGACTAAAAGCTTTGGCATTTGTGGAAAGGTGTTAAAATAATATTATTGGCGTGTTAGATCATTTCAATAATTACAGTTTATTTTTAATTTTACAAATCCAACAAACTTTCATGAATAGTTCTTAACTAATTTTAATAAAGCATCATGTTTGTGCAACATTTTATGAATGATATTATGTACCATTGAATGATAAAAATTCTTCCCAATATCCCGTGGGTGTCTCCAAGGGTTTCCTCCTGGTCCTACTTCCCCCCAAGGTCCGTGAGATAGTAACTATAATCAATTAAAATATCGAAATAAAACTGTTATCCAATTCTAATGTCTCAATTATATATACTCGTATAAACAACGTATGGTTTTCTTAATAACTCGATTAATGAATGTTTATTTTAAAATTACAAAAATATATTTTCGGATTGCAATATTTTAAATATTCATAATGAATCTTAGTATCGCGAAGTAAGCTCAGCAAACCCTGATTGATCCTATCTTGAGTATTTTAAAAGCTTTTTAGCTTTGTTGTTCCAATGACAATGTGGATGATTTGCTTAATTTTATCAATTAACTATGATGTTTTTTTGTGTTTTTAAAAATTATCTACGACATAAATTGTGCTTATTATGAGTACGCAGTACCTACTTACCAACTTTCGATCGAATTCTGAACTTTTCTTTGCTTCTTCTTCCTTTAGTAACCTTTTGTAATTTATAATATCATCTAAAATAAACAAAAGTACTCATTATTTTGTTGATTGATTCGGCATTCACTTTGTTACACTTCATAATGAATTATGATTGAATAAAACGTTGTTATGTGTTACTATTGGTTTATTCTATAGAAATAGAATTTACCTACACTACCTGGTTTCAAGACCCCAGTACATCAACTGCCACCACTTAGCAAGCAATTAAGACACTGCTTTAAAATTTCATACATTATACTTACTGGATTAATATAACTAACTAACTAACTAACCATCACGCCATTTCCCCGAAAGGAGTAGGCATAGAGGATAGATCGCCACAACACTCTGTCGCTGGACATTCTCTTATTCCTCCACATTCATACATCTTCTCATGCACGCATCGTTTCGATATTTCCGACTTCTTAACATGCCACTTATCAAGCACTTGTTTTACTTGATCAATAGCCAATGTCTTTCTCGGCTTCCACGAACTTCTACATCCAGACACTACGTGGCTATCATAATATTTTTTTAGCCGTTCTATCAATCATCAATTTCGCGCTACATGAACCGAACCCTAACGTAAAAGACCTTTCCTTAAATTTTGTCGATAATGCTTATACTCAGGCCCTTGCATTCTGCTCTAATTTCAACATTTAGTGCACCTATCATAGCATGTTTTACCACACATTCGCCTGAGAGATCGCATTTCAACTGCATTCCAATTTACTTTCATCCTTATTTTTTCCGACTCCATGCTTCGCTTCCATACACATAAGGGTTGCACCAAGAATCTCATTATGCACTGCCCAATTTAGCCTCTTTGATAAGCACATTATTAGATACTACCGACTTTACGGCAAATCATTAATTCTGTTAACCAACGCACTACCCTCCTCAATGTTCCTTGTCCATATTTTCCATCACTTATGTGACATGCTTCCCAGATATACAAATTCTTCACTGTTTCAAGCTATCGCCATTTACTACAATCTTACATTTGTCATCATATTTCATTTCCTTTTCAAAAAACATTCACATTTGGACTTTTCACCGTTCATTAATAGATCACTCTCCTTGCACACATCGGTAAACCTTTGTATCCAAGGACTGCAATTCTTCTTCGGCTATCAGACAAGAAGCACTGGCGTTCATCGGACGTACAACACCGCAACTAACAATATAAATATACTGAGGAAATGGAAATGAGGAAGGAAAGGAAAGGGATAGGGAAGAGGAATGATTTGGAGGATGTTTTAGAGTAATGAGGAGAGGGTAGTTATGTTCAGACGTTTCTTAAAACAAATACGGAGGGCGCACTACTTTACATCCCGTGGTAAATCGTATCCATAGTCTTCGCGGCCTGGGACAGGTGATTTGAGATTGGCGTCAGTACATAGTAATAAAACAGGAAGGCGAGAGATGTGTGCCTCAGGAATACTTCTCGATGTGTTTTTTCATGCGATGAGTGTGTCTTTTCATTCAGTCATGAATAATTTAGTGTCCGTTTTCACAGTCGTTTGGGGAAACGTTACTCCATGTGAGTAACTGAGCTAGCTATGAGAGAAAACGACTATAGTTCAGTCGTTATCGATAACATCGTTTTATTTAATCATAAAAAGTACTCATACTTAGAGATAAAAATACTTATGATTTGAATAAATACTGAAATTCGAGTTATCAAAAAATTGACACAATTTACTGAGGCATCTGTACTGACTCCCTGGAGCCAGAGTGATAGATGCACGGGAGTCCCATAGGTCCGTGTCCAAAGTTCTCAAACTGTGGCCCTGCGCCCCTTGTTGGTAGCACAAACTGTGGGTCGCGCTCCTGCTCGCGAGATCCCCCTCACTTCCTCCCCCGCACTCTGCGTCCGGCTCTATAGTATGCACTTTCTCGGGAAACTGGTACCTTCTGAAACTAATCATTTTCTAAACACATAGGACGGTCCCAAACGTATATACTGTTGGAATCTGAAAAAATGAGATTTTAATATTGTATTAAATGTCCTGTCCACTCGCACTTAAAAATTAAAATATACATAATATAAAAAATAGTAAAAAAAAAATATTTTTTTGCCCGTTAAATTTTGGTTTTTTTTTATTCGAAACATATTTTTTTTTGTTAGACCACCTGGAAAATAATATGTTTATTGGACAGTATTAAAAAAATAATTAAAAAATAAACCGTAAATCGCCCGTTTTTTAAGATTCGACAGAGAAAGACGTTTGGGAACGTGGATAAGGATATATAAAGAGAAGTCAAAATTAAAAATATATAAACCTTTTCTTCATCTATACATGTGTAAACAAAACTCGTAGTACATACCCGAAAAATAGCGAATCTACATTACCAATTTGGAATCGAATTGTGTAATACTGACTCTTGTATCTAGATTGAAAAAAAAATCTTTTCATAGTACTCATCATTAGTTCTACATTGTTCTGTGACTTCTTATTTAAAATCGATTCTTTTATATTGTTTTCTTTATGAATAGTATTAATTTGACGAACTAAATTACATTTGATAAATTTCAAAATTTACTTTTAAAAATCAATAAATTTTCTCGAAAACTTAAATAATATTCAAATAAAAATTGTTAAATTCCACAAAATTGACTGCAAATGTTGATGTAGATTCATGGTCTACCGCTTGTCCATCGATGTTTTGTTTACGGGTCTTTATCTTTCAAATCGTTGGTTTTACACCATGCACCAAAATTTTGTAATCAGAAGTTCCGTGATTAACCAATACTAGGTTCAAGATTAAAAAATTTAAAATAATGTTTATTTAATAATACCGCAGGGATAGAAGGCCCTTCGCCGTTTCCCCAGAGCGAAAACGTTGAAATTTTGGTTTGCGACAACTTCACCTGGGGGGTAAATTGACACCGGTTTATTGGATTTCCGGAAAAAAAAAAATAATTTTAATTTATTTACCCTTTTTTTTAAATTTTTTTAAAACATAAATTGAAAACCAACAGGGGTTTTTTTGTAAAAAA
>JAGVSP010003002.1:0-36517 GCA_022494985.1 Micrasema minimum | reverse complement strand
GCCTTCCACGTAGTTTATGCACGGTCCAAAGCTTGAAAAAGTTCTGAGTTATGAAGGGTTTTTTTTTAACTCATCGCCCTAGTATCAAAAACAAGATCAAGTTTGAGACTCGCTGTAAAATAAAATCTCATTTTCAATTCGATAAAAAAAATAAAAGTATGAATGCAAGTACTTAAACAAAGAACTCACTAAAAGGTACAAATTTCTGGTAGAAGTAAAATCTTTGAGTTGGCTTGTTTTTTGATCATCTAATTTTGGGTGTCCAATTACTATAGCACCCACCCTAGTTACTTGGTACAGTAAAATAATGGATCCAGCAATCCTTTTTTTCGGAAAAATAATTTTAAAAAGAATAAAGACTATTACAATAGTTAGAAACAAGCCTAGAAAGAATATTCATCCCTTTAAGCTCGCTAAATGATCATAACCTTTTCCATACACGTTTCCATCCCTCGGAGTGAATCGGGACCTAACTAGTGGGAGTGAGGGTTGGAGTGGGGGTGGAGGGGCGGGGGAGATTCCTGATCACTGAGGGGAGAGTTTCCTTCATCACGTGACCTATTTCCCCTCTCCCGCTCCTCTCCGCCCCTCCCCATCACCCAATCAAATAGGGCCACTCATAAAACCTGCATAGTACTGGGTCCTTTCACTCTCGTGGAGAGCCTGCGATAGGCTGGAGTGACAAAGCAAATACTTTTTTTTAAAATGAAAAACATTTAGAACTCATTTTCGAGAGCATTTATTTTCCGTTTTTTTTACCTTCAGTAAAAATGTTTATTTTTAATCGATTATTATAAAATTATGAGTTATTATTTCAGACATTACTAAACTACAGTGTTTTTATTTAATGTAAAAAAAATAGTTACAAAAATTCAAACATTTAAGAAAAGGTTGAATTTTCTTTTGGAAATAATAAATTATTTAGATTTCACAAAATTTTCCTTTTCTACTCTGTTGCTGGATAATATTCTTCCCATTTTCGCTCCAGCTTAGCACACAATCTACTGAGGGCCAAACCAGCCAGGTGAGAGGGGGTAGGACAACAAGCGGAAATTTGATTTGTGGCAGTTAGGAAACAGAAAAGGGAAGACTTCTCCAGTTATTGGATAATTCTAAAGACCTAAAACTTTCAATAAATAAATTGTTCCACTCCACTCCTGAGAATTCCTTGTCTCTTTAATTATTATATTAAAACGTTGTTTTTATTACGGGGTGAAAATATACAGCGTGTAACAAAACTCGATGTACAAGCGGAACACCAGTGAATCTACATAATATTTGGAGTCGATTTTGTAGAATAAAATTTTTTGATTTGACCCTTAGTATTCGAGAAAATTGATTATAAAGCTTTGACTTTTTTTTCGATTTTTTTTAGCTAATTGTTATCAAATATCATGTACTTAGTAAAATTAATACTATCCATACAGAAAAAAAATTATAAAAACGCGTTTTAAGAAGAATTTATGCAATTTTCCTTAATTTTACATACTTAAGAAAACTTTTGAGAGAAGAAAAAAAATTTTTTTTCAAGCTCAGATTAAAAAGTCATTTTACACAATCGTCTCTAAATGCGATGTAGATTCACCAGTTTTAGGGTTGTACATCGAATTTTTTACACACTGTATAAATCTCTCGTGTATGTTTTATTTAGAAATTCTGGAGTCCCCCAATGGAATGCACCAGGTGCAATAAATCTTGATAATTAGTTAAATGAAGGTAAATGGATGATTCTTACGCTCTAGCTGCAGCTGTCGGCTTCAAAAATGCATCTAGATCTAACACTATAAAAACCCTACGAAGATTAGTTTAAAAGTTGAGTTACTCTAATTCTCTGGAATGAACTTGAACATGTTTGAAAATTACCTCCGAATTACCTACAATACATCAATTTGAAAGTGTTTTAAGAAACTAAGAAAAATAAGTGCTTAGCTTTTTGAGAAATTTGACAATGGAACAGTTAATATCGAATTAAAACATAATAATTATTACATCTGTATTAACATACATGAGCGTTACAAGTATAGTAATATTTCATTATAAACGTGAAACATTACGGTACAACCAACTGTTTATTTACACACACAGTAATCTGTTGAGTATTAACAGCTAACGTTAATTTTCATACGCTTTTCGGCACTTAAAACGATTAGTTGAAGTGTTATAATAATTTCATCATAACGTCAATGCTATTATTTGTAATTAGTAATGTGTAACTACTTAAACACATGATGTTGTTATGTGCAATAAATTGATACATACCAATAATGTGCAAGGACTTGATTGTTATTTAACTACATTGTGTTATTGAAAAATCATTATTATTAAATGGGTACTGCATTTTGGGTTTTTATTCTTATAATTGATATTCCCTACAGCACAGAAGCTTTACAAAGGAATACCTTGGCGTTTACAGGGTCTATGAATCGGCGTGGCCACTCTACCTATTATAAAATATATATTATATTTGTAGTGAATTGACTAGTAGCTTCACAGCAATAATAATATATTATCTGTCTTTCTCCCATCTATTGAGATAAATGCTAAGCCTCTCTAGGAGAAATTTTAATGTAAAAAAAAAACATTACAAGTTTGTACATGAAAATAACGTATTACCTTTATGAATTTGATTCACTAAAAAGTTTTTAGAAGGTATCTACTTATCTAAAAACAAAATTCCTCACAAAAACTCTACCATTTTAATCTTCTCATTTTGAAAGAGATTCTGTTTAAAAATATTAAAAATTCTCATTAATATGAAACCTCTCTGAGAAAAAAAAAATTACTTGGAATATTTAATAAACTGAAATTGTGAAACTGGCTCCTGAAAGGAATTCACTTGTTCGAGTAGGTCCTCGATTATATAAAGGGAAGGAAAGCTCCACGAGGCGATATTATTGTTGTATCATGTGGAGATAGGACAATATGCAAAGTGTAGAGTGTAGAGGCTTCATTCCTAACAAAGTATAGTGAAGTAATGTTACATGAAAATCAGAATAAAGAAGCTTAGAAATTTGTTTCAGTATGTTACCACCTCAACAGGCCAGGAGGCCCAATTACAAAAGGGTACAACTTTACAAACACCCAGGCTTGAGAAAAACCATGGTTAATTTTTTTTGATCTCGCCGGGAATTGAACCCGCGACCTCCGTATCGTGAGTCCAGTATCTTAGCAATCACGCTCGCTTGAAATTTATTTTTCTTATTTATAAAAGTAATGAGCTGGCGTGCGTGCATAAGAAGATGAATGGATGTGGAGTAAGCTAGGAAAGTGTGCCGGGACAGAGTGGTGTGACGTTCTACCCTCTCTGCCTACCCTTCGGAGAAATGGCGTGATGGTCATTATTTTCCAAAATTTTCATTTGAAAACCAGCTTGAGTCAGAACTACCAAATGCGAACTAGACTTGGGACCTACGGGATTTGGCGGCCGATCACTTGGCTGAAGGCAGTTTATGGATGAATGAGGAGAAATATAGAATAAATTAATTAATAAAGTACATTTCTGTGCATAGGTAGTACTTGACAAGTTCTAATCGTACATACATAAATTTGTACATACATAAATTTGTACCAATGCAATTATACCTGTGCGTTTATACCTAGCATAGTGGAAGCCGCCTCGTAGCATAGTGGTAGTGCATTTGGCTACCGTGCCTGAGGTTGCGGGTTCGATTCCCGTAGGGGGTCAACATGTAATATTTATTTACATGAGATTTTCACATTAATATTTCATGTGTGATACCTTGGACTGGTACTGAAGCGTGAGGCTGATAATCCTACCTTCATGTAATAAAATGATCAAAATACACTGCACTTGGTGTACCAATGCAGTGCCCTATGCACCATTGGGTGCGGATAAGGGAAAGTAGTAGTAGTAATAGTTTTTACCTAGCTATGCGTTTACAAGCTTTTGAGTTCATAATCTACCACTACTACTACTACTTTTCCTTATCCGCACCCAATGGTGCAGAGGGCACTGCACTGGTACACCGAGTGCAGTGTACCTTGATCATTTTGTTACAAGAAGATCGGACGATCAGTCTTACGCTTCAGTACCAGTCCAAGGTATCACACATGAAATATTACTATGAAAATCACGTGTAAATAAATAATCCATATTAACCACCTACCTACGGGAATCGAACCCGCGACCTCATGCATGGTAGCCAAATATTTATTATTATTTATTTATTTATTTATTACATTTCACACATTTAATAATCACAATAATGGGATGGTGACTCAATCAATAGAGACCCATGCCAATGATCTGGCACCGACTCACTAGATAGTCCGTGTCGAGTCAGGGCATTGTAGTATTATACATAACACATTGTAGTACTAAACATTATTGAATATTTACATAATTAGTATAATAGAACCAGGTTTGGATTTCACAAATTTAGAATTTACAAAACAATATTTTTGCATACCATATTCTACGAGGCTGTACATATTTTCATATATATCATATTCACAACACAAAAACAGTGATCTTATAGATGGAATACTTCGTTATCAAGTACCTACTACTCTAAGTTAAGTCTACCTATCTATTTGTGAACCTTTTTCCCTTAAGAATAAACACAATAATCCCGAAATGGGAGAAAATGGGCGAACGGGGTCGTAACGGGGAACAAAACACAATACAGTTCGCAGTTCCCGAACCTCGATGCGGAAAGGTTTGCGTGCAGAACTACGGGGGTGGAAGGGTTGGGGAAGGGGTGAGGAGTGGGGTGCCTACCCCCTCCCCGCACCCCCCACACACTCCACTAAACGTAGTATCGACCCGCAGAGCCTGCGTACGGTATGGACCAAGTCTACGTTATGTTAGGAAGAATTATTGCAGAATAGATGTGGTGCATTTTGAATGTTCTACCTTTTCTTTGGCCGCCTAGTAAACCAGGTTTTAATTTTATACACGGTTCTGTGAGTATGTATGCAAAAGTTATAACTTCATAATTCGTTTATCCATTCTAGGGTTCTGCAGGATAATGTTCTTAATCTCAAGTATTGGATGGATGTTCAGGCGTTATATAAGACAAAAATCGCGATTAAGATTATCTCCACGTAGGCGTAAGCAGTGATAAACTATCATTCTTTGCACATAATCTCTTATACAAATGCTCAAAGTATAAACGGAAAAAAATTCTAAAATGGAAAATTTCACTTAAAAATATTTAATATGTAAATTAGTGAAATACTTCTACTTGTTTGGTTTTTTGGGATTATCCGTGTTATGCGATTATCCGTTTCGAACGGATGGTGGCCCAGTGGGTGGCGTCGCGGTCTCTAAGTCCAGAGATCGTCGGTTCGAATCCCCACTTCGACACGACTCGATTCCTATTTTCAAGCACAAGCCGCTTTGGTTTTATTGGAAATAGTATTTACAAATTGAAATATGTGCAAATATCATAAGATTGCATAAATTTCATTAAAAAAAAAATTTTTGGTCCTCTCCGACGTTTCGGCCACCGTTGCAGGCGCCATCTTCAGGGTGAGGTATATGGTGTACTTAAAATATCTTGACAGCTTAATTATGAGTAGATAATTCCTCAAGAAGATTATACGTTTAACTAACTGTCATAAATAATTTGTTTCCGACGAGTCCTGACGTCAGCTACTTAAAACGTCCTAGTTCATTAGTATTCAAAGTCAGATTTAACCGCACTGTTTTGTCCTTAACAGATTTGATCTGATTAGATTTTCTAAATCATTAAATTCGTCCCCCCGCCCCCCGATACAGAGTCTCGAACCCCCCTGGGGGTCAGCCATCAGCCCGCAGACGTTTTACGAATACTTTATCATGACGAAGTTATCAGGAAATGGCTGACAGCCTTCCTAAATGTCAATTTCAAGTGACACTTGTAATGTTTAACACTGGAGAGCTAACAAATCGTACTTGGTACTTGACAATCAAGATACGTGTTAAGAGAGGAAGTCAAATTAAAAATTTTGTTGAATTGAAAATCAAATAATGTGTTGCAAGGACACATTTCTTTAAAAGCATCTATAAAATCTTTACAAATCTCTTTATTTTCCAACATTGCCCTATGCACCATTATATATGGATTGGGGAAGTAGTAGTATTAGGCCTTGTATGTAGGTGGGAAATACATGTATTATTTTTGTTATAAGCAAGGAGGTGGTACAATAACAATACTTTCGAAATCATTTAATAATTATATTATATTCATTTTTATTTCAAGTTAATCTTATGTAAGCCTTACTGAAAATCAAATTAAGCCATAAATAATGAATCATCTTGATAGTGAATGATAGTTTTTTAGGTTAGTTGGTTCAAAATGCAATTTGGAAAAAATATACTCCACCGTGTCTCGTGGCTGCTTTCCCATTCAAACGTATTCCTCGACTTTCTCCCTGGAATTTAACATGAGAGCAATGATTTTTTCAAACGTTTCAGATATCAATCAGATGCGTGTAATGTCATGTTTTAATTTCATTTATTTATTTCCTTTAACAAATAAAATATTTAAAAATAAGACGATGCAAACACGCGTCAGTTCGATACCTAAAATTTGTGAAAAAACCATTACTCTTATGTTAAATTCCAGGGAGAAAATCGAGGAGTACGTTTGTATGGAAAGCGGCCGCAAGTCACGTGGTGGAGTATGCTCTTAATAAGCGATTAAATTACGCTACTTTTACTAGACTTGTTGTATCTACCAAATTATAGAAGTATCTGGCTTATGGTGCGTCACCCAAGAAGAAAATGATATCAAATTTCAAAGGGTGAGGAGTAAGTACTCGTACAAAGGTAATTTCTATTTTCGTTTGGTATTGACAAAAGTCTTTTCCAGCTTCCAGTACTCTGTCAGGGTGATGGTGAGGGGGTGACAGTGGAAGGAGGGGGGATAATTATACAACTTTTAATTGGAGGTCTTATTAACCTGTCGATTCTTTTGCGGATATGGCAGGAAAATGACACGAAGGGATATTTGCAAATTACTAGGATTAGAATTATGAAAATGAGGGTTTGACTTTTTAATTAGGAGAACGAAATGAAATTACAATTGTGGCTTTCATTTTAATCATAATTATCTTCATTAAGAAACATATTGTAAAGCGTATTTACATATTTAAAAAAAATACAATGTTTGCCCTGATTAGCTTTATAGTTAGTCAACCCTAAAGAGCCTATGTTCGTTAACCCTCAATAGCCGATGTTTTTAAACCCTGAACAGTCAACGTTAGTATGACAATAATTATGTTTGCACAGGTATATTAGAAGACACTAATAATTAAATATTTTAAAAAAATAATTTTTTTGTTTACAAAGAAATACATAAAATCACATAAAGGTACATTGAAAAAATAAACAAAAATCCCTCTAAGGCTAAGCCTGTTTGTGGGTATACTGTGAAAGTCAATGTGAATGTCACTCTTTCAAGCAGCATGCACGAGGCGAAAGAGAGAAAGAGAAATAAAATACAAGATATTGATTATATTTATACAAGAAGAAGAAGAAGGGAAATATTACACTATTTTTCATTTCTACTACTACTATTACCACTCTCCCTTATCCACACCCAATGGTGCATAGGGCACTGCAATGGTACACCAAGTGCAGTGAATCTTGATAATTTGTTACATGAAGGCAAAATTATCAGTCTTACACTTCAGCGCCAGCCCCAGGTATAACATATGTAACGTTTTTCTGTGAAAATCACATTTCGTCAGGAATCGAACACACGACCTCTTGCATAGCAGCGCAGCGCACTACCGTTACATCACTAGGCCGTTAGACTAACAAATCTGCTTTAGTTACATTGCCTCCTTAAAAGTCTAACGTCTGATAAGATCGTTTTTTTTTATACACCCGTGTGCCTCCTTAAAATGCCCACAAAATATATATCGTTTTAATATTGTACATATACCGCCCGGGTGTAGGTCTAGACATTCAAGATTCCGGATTATAATCTAATCGGTTCGAATCCCACTCCAGCACAACTTGTAGCATAGTTTCTAACGCATTTTTCCGACTGCCGTGCAAGCAGCCCGAAATTGAAATATTCGATTTTATCAGGGGAGCACCAATGAATCTTTTTTATTGAAAATAAAAATAATTTATTTATATATGCACGGTACACTGTAGCGCATTTGACTGGGTACCCAAAGGGGATAATTACAATTTGTTTGCATGTATGTTAATATTTCATGTTTGATACCTTGGACTGGTACTGAAGCGTATGACTGATCATCTTACCTTCATGTTATCAAAACGATCAAGATACACTGCACTTGGTGTACCGATGCAGCGCCCTATGCACCATTGGGTGCGGATAAGGGAAAGTAGTAGTAGTAGTATATATGTAAAAAAATAACTCATCTCTATTAAAATATTCCACTGAGAAATACGGCAATTGGGCACCTTTCAACATTTCGATTTAAATTGACGGGTCGTGTTATTTGGTTGTGTGTGCGGAAGGGTTGGAGGCAGGGGGGTGGGGGTTCGATATAGGGGTAGATAATGAGCCCCCGCAATACCTGTAACGCAGCCAGAGGATTCCGAATAAATAATCATCCAGAGGAATATTATTGGGGGTAGGTAACTAGGGGTTGAGTAAATACTCGTAAAATGATGTAATATATTTCTATATGTCCTACACGGGGTTGCGTTACGCGCTTGGCGCTTTACATTAACGATGGCAATGCATTGAAATAATATTTCGTATGGGAAATGTCGGAAAACTAGGTATTCCGCTTCAATCAAAAACAGTTAGTAATTAAAGACTCAATTTTTATGCTGTGGGGCATGTGGGTTGACTACCACACCAATACCGTGGATGTATACTGAGTTTAAACAATGAAAGCCCCACCCTTTCCCTAGACTGCTTTAAAGACTATTGAGTCTTTTTTCAGTCCAGCCAACTCTACCGATTTTTTCAACAAGCTAAACCGCGATTTTAAGATTGTTAGTGTGATAAAAATACGGATGAATTTACGATTATGTACGCGAACAAATGCTTTCATTGTACCCCTACCACCGTCTCGGCTTATGTATTATAATTGTCATTGTTTCCATCACCCAAACCAACCGAGTCGGCCCAAATTAACAGTGGTAGGGATGTTAGTTTCTACCCCGATCATTATTTATTAGTAATTACAACCACCCGTGTGGAGACCGGTATCCCGCCTCGCTAGGCCCCCCATCCCAGACAGCCACCCGTGCATCCGCGGTCAGGGTCTCAATGGAGGGGGGATTAGGGAAAAAAGAGGGGAGGGGACAGAACGCATGTGTGCATCTCACACGATCATCCTATCTGGCAGACACTATTTCATACGTCCCCTGCCGTACTTTTCACAATACCTATCCAAAGACCATCCTATCCTTACAAAAGACTCAATACAATTGAGTTGAGGGATGGGATATAATTTGAGACCTCCACGCACGCACACACAAACAGCCCGGGACGGGCCGCCCGTGCGAATGCACACCAAGTCCCCCCGGGGACTACCCCACTAAGCAATCTATTTTAGTTCTAGATACTTCCTTTTACGGAACGAAACGTGCACAAATGCCAGTTCAGTCCATGTCCCTTCACCACCTATTGTTCTACTCATGCAGACTCTACTTCTACCTTTTTAATCCTGAGTTTGAACAGTCTGATGTGTGTCTAGGCGTGACTAACCGAGGCCAACATGTTACTCTCTTACTTTTCCCTCCTTTGAGGCTTAATTTTTGCGAGCGCCATAATATACGTAACATAATGTAGAATTTTTTAACCTCAGAATTGCATAAAAATATTACTTATTCATGATCGATATTCAAATATAAGGCCGCAGGTTTAACTTGCGACGGGGTTAATACAAAACTTTTATTTTAAATGTGGTTAGCGCGGTAGACATGCACTAATCAATACAGCAAATTGGGCTGCAATGCATAAAGTAGCGGGTTCGATTCCCGATGGGTGTCAATATTAAATATTTATTTGAACGTGATTTTCACATAAAAATATTTGAAATTATTATTTTCATTTATTTATTTATTTATTTGATCTTAAAGTAGTACATACATACCTGATTTTATGTATGTCCTAATATAAACACTATTATTTTGTGCAAATAGAAAAACCTTAAACATAATTATTTAATATTACTTGCAATATATTTTCTTAACCTAGCCTTAAATACACTTTTTTTTCTTTTTTTATCTCTTTTTTATCTTCAGATTGGTGTTAAAGTGTAAGACGAATCATGCCTTCGTGGAACATATTATGTTGACATTATTTGTGTACCAACACGGTGCCTTATGCACCACAGGTCCTGATGGTGATTGAAAGAAGTAGTAGATAGCAATATTCGCGATATAAATATTGCCGTATTTATATTTCTGTTTAGAAATGATTTGGCTTTTAGCGAGAATAATTTTTCATGCTACTAACAATAATTTTACAATAAATAGTGCGTGAATTCACGTGGTTTCTGAAAATATGCGTTTTCGCGCATTGGTGCGAGATTATTTTTTTTTTTTATTATTTTATAATAAACAATTTTACAAACTTGAAAAACTTAAAATTAAAATTAACTACATCAATCTTGTCCCGATAAAGCTGTATTTTTACAATTTGTCATCGGGTGCAACAAAAAAATAATAAAATAAAATTATAGCTGTTTTAGATTCAATTTAAATTTATATTCTGTATAAGTACATTAAAACATTATTGTATGAAACACAATTCGTTTGAATTGAAATGTTTCTACTAATTGTGAATAATAATAATTGATAGTGCACTTTGCAGAGAGTGCTATTAATTTAACAGCCCGAAACAAATATAAAACTCAGCGATGTTTTGATAATAATTGCCATGTTTGACCATTTGATAAATTAAATAAATACGCGACCTACATTGAACTGATTTTGTATGTTTTCCATCAAATAATGATTTTTATCTTTTTAGTATGATTTTTTACAACTTCAATGAACCACAATAATAGTGTTATAGCGGAGAGTTACATTATAGATCATCTAAGCTAAGGACATTAAACTTTATATCTACAAAAATTATCTACAGAACCCAATAATATAGGAAACTAGGCCACAATCACGATGCTACAAAAACCATAAAAAATACTCACTCTTTTTGATCAAAAAAGCCTTTCTCTATTTCAAGTACAACTTCTTTCATAGTCCATTTAGACACTGGAAAAACATTTTGCCTATAAAATAGTAAATAAAAATAGAATCAGGCTTCTGTAGGATAATATAGGGCGAGTTAATGTAGGATTTATTAATTATTAAAATGTCAAATGCTTCCTAGTGAGAAAACATTATCATGATGTATAAACAATATTAAGAATGTAAAAAAAGAAATAAATAATCAGAAGGAAATATGGATATCTAGGCGTTTAGAATTGGACCTGTCAAAACTGGATTAAGTGGCCACTTGATGTATTACAACATATCCCCATAATCACCTAGTATTTAATATCCTCGTAATTATCAGAACTTTATACAGTGAAATGGCGCGACGCTTCACATGTGAATGCTCTCTGTCATCCATTGAGAAAATTGCTAAGCATTTTAGCAGAAACCTTTATGATTGCAAGTGAGAATCTTACCGAATTATATCACCTACTAGGAAACGCCTGAAGATGACTCTTCAATTTGTTATGCTTATAACTTTTTGAGATGTCAGATTGTAATTATTAGCCCGTAATGGGTGAAATCCAGTTTTTGTCTACAAGTATTTGGACACACTCAAAATGTTGTTTATAATCAGAAAACTGTTTATATATTACGACATAGAGTATGTCATAGCGTTACCAGTTAAAAATATCGCTAAATGCGTTTTAATAAAAAATGCGTAAAAAGAGTATCGTTTATAATATTGTCATTGTTTTAATGTGATTTGGAATTACTCATTAATCGATGTTCGTTATCATTAATATCAAACATTATATTTTTATTTACATTAAAAGGATAAGTTCACGGCAGATATATTGAAAACAATAAGTTATTGTTCCAAGCAAAACGTTTCTTCTGTAATACATCCTGTTAGGAGGATCCCAGGTAAATGCATACATTCTGCTAAGGGGTATTAATACTCGTAAGGCAAACAGATCCTTGGCGAGTGTTTACTGTTTACCCCCACTTCCCTTTCAGCTGGCTACTTACTTCCACGAGCGGGGTGGGGGAGGAAAGCCTACCCTAACACAATTTTACCTTTAGCAGTAAGCTCACTGTACACAGCGCACGTACCCACCGCCACCCTATCTCTCTATACTCTTGCCGAGTTATTGTTTGCATCGATCCTCTTGAGTTTTAAAGACTTTTCACGGGGGTGAATACTAATGAAGAAAATTGGTTCTGATGAAAGGAATTTTCCACTTTCTAGGCTAAATGTTTGCTTTAAATAACACTTGTTATCTCACGTTCAATTTTTGTTGTTTTCAAGCTTTTGTGACTTGTTCGTTAAACGTTTTGTAGTTTTAACTATTTTTGACTGACTAAAAAATTGATTTCCCAAATCAAGAGCCTTTTTTTGAAGTGATACATCAAATTAATTCATATTTACTTAATACAGTAAGATCAGGTTTTTCTATCTTTTGAGAAAACAGTCCTCAATCGGTAGAAAACCATGTTTTCTAGGAAATGCAGAGAAAGTGAAAAACTGTGTTTATCATTTAAAACTTTGATTCAGCTAAAACACTAGAAAATTGTAAATAATCTACATATTTATTTACTTTAGGTGGTCATAATATAGTTCATGAAGAGTTTTAGCTCACAAGTAACAACATAATAAGTTTATGTAGAAAACAAAAGTAGTTACAAGAACTGTAAACGTCAAAAAAAAAAAGTAATTAACTACATATTGAATATATCCTACACAGTTTTGATAAAAGATTTTAAATGCTTTGATCAAATTATGAAACTATAGTTTGTCCTTAAAAACTTACAGCCTTAAGCACCGCTTTAATGTCGTATTTATAACTTCTAACCGAGCTGATAAACCATGAATAATATAGTTTACTGTGTAAAATAAACACATAACAAGATAAAACCTTTTAGAATTACCTCCCGAACTTCCAATATTATATTACAAGACACGATGAACCCTTTACCTAAATATACCAGCTAAATCTACATTCAATTAGTGGTGTGGAAGTTACCAATCGGTTGGGATGTTAGACCGACTTATATGTTTCATCGAATATTGATAATTTATTAAAATGCAAAAATATTTACCAAATTAACAATGAGAAAATTATAATTTTATGAAACAATTCACAAGTTGCAGCTATTTAAGAATGCTTTCTTAAACCCCAAAAAACCTTTACGAAGCAAAGTCGGTTATAACTACTATGGTTACGAGAATAGCCGGTTAGTAAGAGCACTATTATTTTCATAAGCTGTTTTTCTCATCCCTACCTACACATGAATAATTCTCCCAACACGTGTGAAGGAGCCCGCAGTTCACCCCATCAGCCAAATGGAGCGGTAATTTTACAGAATAAACCTCAAAAGATAACATTTAATGGCAAGTTATATAACTTTTAGGTAACAGATTACGTCCTCGTAGACGTCTGGTATTTGAATAATGTTTATCTGAATCACCCTTATCAATCCCCATTATATTTTGACATCCTCCTACACCTCCATCCCCCGCCACTTCCTCACCTCCACCCAACCAACACCTCTAACATCATCCCGAACTATTTTCAACTAGCAACCTTAAACTCTTACAAGGATTAAAAAATAACTGAAAACAGGGGCACTATTATGAATTAGTTGAAAACTGCCTGATAAATGCTTCCCTAAACGTGCAGATAAATAAATCATTATTTATTTATCACAAGCTTTTTTTAGGTTGACGGTATATAAATTGGGATTAAAATATTTTCAAATATTTAAAACAGTTGTGTTTTACTCATGGCTTGCCATTTAATGTTGTTTCGTGACCTTGAAAGCCATTAACCTCTACTTAAAAGTCACAAATAAATAAAGGCTTAAATTTTTCTTCATACGTTTGACAATTGCGTAAAACGGCAGTTTACCGTGATTAATGATTTGTTTCTTATTCCTTACTAGTAGTATGTAAAAAAAAACTTGTTAATTTTATTTTTTATTATTATATTTCTTTATTACTATATAATTTCCATTGACTAATATTATTTTCATGTACAAAACACTTAATTTTTTTTTTCTGTTTATTTTTATCATAACATTATACATTTTTTAATTTAGCTATAATATAATACATATATAATATAATACACTAATATTTTTAAACACATATATTTTTTACATTAACCCTAAATAAATTTACATTCTGTTCATTTCTTATATCATCTGGAATCTCCTCATACATTATAATGCCTTTATACATCAGACATCTGTGACATAGTTTTTCTTTTCTTTTTCTAACCTTATATTTTTTGAACCTCTTGTTGCATATTTTATGAAAAAAAGTCATTTTTTTAAAATTCGTTTTGCAAATATCTTGGAATTATCACCTTGACAATTTTGTTTATTTTACTAGCTACATTATATTAATTTAATTCTTTAGTCTACTGACATAATATTCAAAAGTTTAATCATTTTTTTATGTTTGTTCTTCTACTGCACTTCAATATGATTCGCATGGCTTTGTTTTGAAAAAGTTGTAATTTTTTTAGCTCTCCTTCATCACTAAGGTATAATGTAAATGAGCAGTAGTCTATATGTGGAACAATTATACTCTCGTATATTAGAAGTGATGTTATTTGATCTAGTTTATTTCAAATTCTTCCTAATAAAGAAACTTTTTTGCCACTTTTTTGATTGTGTAATCTGCATTTTTTGTAAAAGGTAATTTAGATAATTCTTATTTTCATTTTACTAGAGTGCATTCTTCTTTGAATATATTTTCTTATAACACCATATTAACAAACAGGTGTTGCTTTTTCTACTAGCTAGACTCATTACCTGAAAATTCTGTGCTACATTATTCGCATCAAATTACCAAAGCTTTCCTTTCAAACCAATTATATATATTTTTAAGTTCAGCTGAGCAAATTTTCTTTATTCCCTGTGTATTGTTATCAATACTATCTACCTGACATGTAAACTGATGTTTTGAATTCACCAGCGACACGTTAGAGGAGACACGTAAAAAATATTGGCAGCCACCAAAGTAGGTCGAATGCCCAAGCTCGTGACGTCAGCAGTGGAATATTTTATGACTTGTGGTAATACAAGTATTTCACGAATTGACTCTTGATAGTTCACGAACCTCGAAATATTACAGCACATTCTGCCGCGCTTACGATAAACGCATTAACTAGGGTTTTTGTCGAAATTGAGTTATTACATTATCTGGTATCAGGAAAACGAGATCTACAACTTTCTCAAAGTGACATTTCATGATTTATTCATTTTCTCGGTTTTTCTATATTCATAAACGCACTAACTAAGACTTCGAGTGCAGTTTTACTTATCAAGAACGCACTAGCTGTAGTTAGGACAGACTTGTTTTCTAGCATTCAATAGCTTCTTAGTCATAAATGCAGTATGTTTGAGTTAGTGCGTTTATTGCTAGCAATCTCTATGGTTATTATTGGCGGCGGCGGCGTGCTTAAATTAGTAGCATCAATTTGAGATAATGCTTAATAATAATCCTTACCATAAATGCATTATGTGATGTAGTTGATGCACTTATCATATGTATTGTTAAAGAAATGAGGTATAAGCTCATTATATAAATGGATTAAATTGATTTACTAATCATAAATGCATCAAGTAAGGTAGTTGGTGCGTTTTATGACTAGTATTTATGGGCTAAAAGTATTAGAGGCTGCTAGCGATGAGTACTTTTTTAAAAATTATATGTACACTGTATTTAATTTTTATATATGTTGGTATTTTTAGTATTTTTAACTCTTTTTTCTTTGTTTTGGTACAACTTTCATGTTGGTATCTTATCTAATTCCTGAGATACAAGCAAAATAAAAATAAAAACTTTAAACGCTTTTTTCTCGAAAAGCGTCAAACCCTAGTTAATGCGTTTATCTTAAGCGCGGCAGCATTATGGATCTTGGAATATTGAGATGCCACGTACCTAACTTACATATTATATATTTAATGTGCAATTTCGTATCGTGATTCAGTATTTAATTCTCAATTATTTTACTAATTTTTAGATATCCTACATAAATGTCTTGTATAAAAAAAACAAATCATCGCCGTGCGTCGGCGTCGCGACGCTGACGATTAAACTCGAGATTTCGTAGTTTCCTTTTATTAGTTGATATTATAAACAAAAGTGCATTATTTTATTATTGTTTTTAATTTTACAGATAGATTTAATGAATTGAAATTTATTTTCTATCAAGTAACAATATATTCATAGAATACTTGAATCCATCTAAGTCGCCATGTCTGAAGATGTTTCAAATTTACGTATTATCATGTTTCCCCGTCTATCGCAATTTTTCTTAGATTATATCGCTGGTCCATTAAAACTTAAATCTTTCACAAACCTACAAAATAAAGCTAATTTAAAAATGGAATGAATTTTTTACACCTAAATGTTAATTGAATTTAAAATGTCAATTAAATCATTCAATTGAAAAACGGATTAATCTGTTTTTTTACTTCTTTCGCCAAGTTCGCTCCGATGAAGGACATATGGACACCACTAGACGCCTCCAGGAGACGACCGCCAGGACGCCATCCTGCCTTCTAATATAGTGGTTATATTATCAAGAGTACTTCAATCTTTTTTCTCAACCACAGCTGGTCAAACCAAGAACTACAACTGAAAATAAATAACATTAAAAGTAACTACATACCTACACAATTTAAAATACTTTTCGTCTAAAATTTTTATCACCGTCATCATCTGAGCGTATGGATTTTACGAACTGCTTCTAAGTTAAATGATCGGCCACCAGCCTTGCATCAACATTCACGTCCCGTATCTCTGACGCGATCTGCGATATTAACAATGTCATACATAAATATTGTATAATTAAGGATTTATAATTTTAAATTGGTTTCCAGTCAGCTTATATCTCTGCATTCGTTCATCCATGTTTCTGAAATGAACTTATTGAATCAGCCAATATAATTTAATGCATTGTAGTAATATAAATTTTACGAGGATTCTCTTAATTGAAGAACTTAACCTCAAAAGAGAATCTCTTTTTATGTTATTTTAAGCCCTTTTACACGAATTAAGATGTAAGAATTATTGGGATTAGCTTACTTAGGATATTTCAACAGATTTTAAATATTATATCTACTAACCTCTAAATAACTTAATAAGTGTGTATTAAATGTATTAACAATAAAATAGATATTGTATGTTTAAAAAAAATTATTAGTAAAATTACGATTTCTTTAAAATATACACAGCTTTAAAAATTAATTATTTATCAGCTATTTTGAATATACAATTTATTTAAAAATATTAACGAGTGCAACCTCTTTTTTAAAAGTAGGTACTTCATGTAGACAATCTAAAAAACTAGAAGTTTAGTTAAATTAATTCAATTCAATCAAAAAAATTAAATTTATTCCCAAATTCATAATATTTTTGAAACAGTTTTATGGCCGTATGTTAAAAAGCAAATAATAATACAAGCAATATTAATTGGATTTCAGTGTTTTCGTTTAATATGTGCAGCAAATTAGCATTTCTGATTGGATCTCTGATTCAGTGCTTAATTAATTGTAATTTCTATTGTAAAAATAATTACAAACTGGCTCGAACGAGCTAAATTAATACTAAAATAATGAAATAATAACGATTTGTAATGGGTTGGAACACATGAATTCAATTTTACTTATATACATATCATGAAGATGTATTCCTGCACCATATATACAAACTACTATTTAAGAAGCAGATCTCATTTCTCTCCGTAATAGTAATTATAAGTATTATACGTCTACATATATTTATATATAATTAACTACATACCTATAAGTTATCCGGAAATTAATCGATAACATGTATTATTATTATCATAGTAAGTACCTATGTATACTTGTTAAATTATAATATATATAAATATGTAGGGTTAGTAATAGTGTAGTAGTATGTATGTAGTGTTCTAGATTAAGATATTTATTTATTTACTATTTATTTTTTATTTTTTTTTATACCCCCACCTCAACAGGCCAGGAGGCCTAATTACAGAGGGGAACAACGTCACAAACACCCAGGCTTGAGAAAAATCACTTTAGATTTTTTTGAGTTCTCACCGGGAATCGAACCCGGAACCTCCGTATCGTGAGTCCAGTGCCTTAACCATTACGCTACGGAGGCCGCCATGAGGCCGGAGGCTATGTTTAATTTTAGTCTTTAGTGCCAATTTTTGTTAGTTAAAAACCTGTGTAAACAAAAATTAAATAAATTTCGGTTTGACTTACGAATCCTTAAAATATTGTTTTTGACAAATTAATTGAATTTTTTTCACGGTAACGATTATTTTTGTGCAATGTATCGTAAAATTTTTACCAAAGTGATAATATGGATATATTATGTCCGCCTCGTAGCACAGTGGTAGCGCATTTGGCTACCGTTCATGAGGTCGCGGGTTCGATTCCCGTGGGGGTCATCACGAAATATTTATTAACATGTGATTTTTACATTAATATTTCATGTGTGATACCTTGGACTGGTACTGAAGCGTAAGACTGATCATCTTACCTTCATGTAATAAAATGATCAAGATACACTGCACTTGGTGTACCAATGCAGTGCCCTATGCACCATTGGGTGCGGATAAGGGAAAGTAGTAGATAATATGGATAAAATTTTAACTATTCTTAAATTTTGTGAACATAATATATCAATATTTTAGTGTGTTTATGTTACTCATGGTGACGTTATTTTCTTCTACGTGAACCTGACTTGAGAGGACGCATGAGAACTATTGGCCAATCGCTAGGGGCTTGAAGAAAGTTTGTGGAAACCATATTCTCCTCATAGGGAATGGACCTGAATGATGATGATGATAAATATTTTATTTTAAATGTATCTTGGTGATTTTTTAAAAAGAAATTATGTAGAAAAAATAAGATACCTGTGCATTGTCAGTAACAAGACTACTATTAGTAGTTCATCCAGCTTTCAGACTCATTTTTCATGAATTTCAGGACATGATCTGAAACAGCATTCTCTCCATTCGTCTTCTCTCTCTTCTCTTTCCTCTGTTCTTGTATTCTCCTTCCAAGTACCTACGTCTCCAGTAATCCAACTGTTTTCTAACAAACTCTAGACTTTACTAAGATCCCTCTATTTCAGAACTACAATTTTCTAACCGAATTCCAATAAAAAAAAAACTGAGATAAAAATTTCATTTATCTTTTATTATTTAGCTACATTATATCATAGGCTTTTATAATCAAAATACATACTTGTTCTTTCGTTGTTCATTAATTAGTTAATTTTTTGTTAAAGCAATGAAATGAAACTAAATTTATCCTTCACAAATGAGTGGAGGCGGTTCAATAAAGCAATTTTTTTTAAATATACCGATGATTTATTCGTGCCATTGTTGTTTTACAACATATACGTATATTATTGAAGATACTATTTTCTATTTAATACTGTTGTATTTACAAACGTTTGTTATTTTTATTCTTTTTTGTATTTTAAAGTACACAATAACTGTTTTTATTCGCTCTGATATGATACGAAAAAGAACATAGAGTGCCCTAACACTTCTATTTTTACCCTCGAACCTTGCACGTACATAAACATAATGTAAAATAACGTCACATTACATTTATTATACCATATCCGCTCCCTATGTGGAGCATATGGAATCCACAAACTGCCTCCAGGCCAAGCGATCGGAAGTCAAACCACCGCACACCTAAAATTCTTCTAAGACACCAATTCTCAAAACTTAGTATTCTGCTGCCTTGGGCCCTAGTTAAGTGCCACGATTCGCAGCCATAGAGAAGATGTAATATACCAGATTCCCTCGTAATATAACATATAAATACTTATTGCCCGACTGCTTCCGGCGGCTAAACTCAGGGTCTTCTTTGTGGAGGTTCGGCACCTTATTTTGTGTGTGTATATAGACTCTCGACTTTCACTCAATCATCTCAGGTGGCGGGGATATGTGAACTAGTTATGTATGTGGACAATTTAGGTTTATTAGGAGATTCATAATTACGGTTACTGAACAGGTACATCCTAACGTGAAATGCAAGTACATATAAACATACAGTTCAATAGTAAAACTAGGATATTGTTGGAAGGCCTTCCTAATGAGTAATTAACAGTATCTTAATATTAAACATGTGTAGGAGTTTTCCCGTAACGG
The DNA here is from genome assembly GCA_022494985.1 of Micrasema minimum. Lineage (NCBI taxonomy): Eukaryota > Metazoa > Arthropoda > Insecta > Trichoptera > Brachycentridae > Micrasema > Micrasema minimum. The sequence goes on along the minus strand of JAGVSP010003002.1, from coordinate 16,231 downwards.
TGGTGTACACGTGGACTGGTTATAGCTGTCCCTGGGCTGGGCCAGCCCACGGGACAGGAGCTGATGAAGACGGCGGCCTTCGCCGCTATCGGTGAGCGGAGCTGACACAGTATTATCCTGTGTCCCGTCGGGATTATATTTGGGTCTTAGCAGCGTCGTTGAAGGGGTATGTTATACCCGGTGACACGGCATGATATACCCAGTGTCCAGATGCGGATACATTTATGAATCGCAGCGCCGGCCTGTCTACGCGACTGGCCGATGCGGTTTCGAGTGAGGGAAACAGGATTAGCCACGACCCGGTCGAACTGGGCCGGCCTCGCCGTGCGCGGCCTTCGGTCGCCATATGCGACTTAAATGACTTATAAAGCTACCTTGGACTCGGCTTGTAGCAGGGCACGGAACTTGGTCGTGAAACATGGAACCTGGGCACTACGAAATGCTAAATTATACGTAATACGGGCTTTATGAAACTCCATCCGAGCCGGCACGCGGCGCGTAGCGCCGCGCCCGTCGCTGGCTGGCGGCGGATGTCAGAATGGGGGGAAAAGACGCCATTTTTGATGCCTAAGCATGTCAGTGGTGCCAACTTGGCCGTACTAAGAAAAGCCAAGATGGGTAACTTGAAGAATTAAAGGTTGGGGAGGTAGGTACCTAATTGCCCCATTACAAAGAACAGGTGTGATGCAGGAGTTATAAAGGCGGCATTGTTTTAACACATTAACGGTACTTCATACCTATTATGTGAAAAATTCAAACCCTGAAATGCGAATAAAACTTCAGACTAAATCAATACAACGATCAATTAATTTGACTTAAACTTGCTACCAAGAACACATCACTAAACCTGCTAATTATTGTCTCACGTAATTGATGATCGTTACAGAAACTGGAAGCCTTTGATGCTTTTTACTACTCGAAACTCGCAACACAGTTGCACTGATTAATTTACTATCGCAGTCTCTTTGTATAAGGGTTGAAATATGGCCGAATTTGTTTGCCTCATCGGGGGAGGACACCAGGACACTGGGATGTTCGGATAAATTATTCGTTAATCCGTACCGGACTTTGGTGATTGGATAATTGGAGGGGTAGGCTCTGGGTTAGGGGAAGGGGTGGGAGAACTGGACATTAGTATATATCTACAACCTTCCGTGCCTACCAATATATATCGGGTGGAATACTTTCAACTAATTTAATTTACATATTCCAGGACGATCGATCGATTGAATTTTAATTAACATAATATACATATTGCCAATAAAAGAGCAAATATTACTAATTGAATTTTTTTTTTAATGTGAGTGAATACACTTTTTTTTATTATAATTTGTGATAACAAACAGTCAAAAAATTGACCACAGAAAAAATTATCTGTATTTACACTACATAAAATCTCACTACAATAATCTTTAATTGAGAAAGTAATTCAAATGAAATATAAGTATTTTTTAATGATAAGTGTGATAACTATAGATTACAAAGATTGAAACTATACAGAATTTCGGTTATTTATTTGAAATTTTTACTACCTTTTGACAGTTGAAATTTGGAAAATTTAAAAAATAACAATTTAGTGAAATGGCGAAATCAGAAATCAAAGTTTAATTCAAAATAAGAAGCTGTACAAACGTTTGCTCTCGGAACACAAAGTTTTTCAGCGTCCTCATCTTACTGATGCAAAAAGTGCTGGGAGTAGAATCGTGAAACAAACAAGAGGAATTTACACAACTAACTGCTAACTTTGTACTTTATCAACTGAAGAGAAATCAGAAGAGAGCTTTACTTCCGTTAGTATTAGGAAAACGGACGTCTTTAGTCTTTAGTCTGCGGAAGGCCAACTATTCGACTGCGCTGTAGGAAGAAGATTAAGACAATACAAATAAAAAGTAGGGTTTTGGTCGTTTCCGCCTCGTGGTGCAGTTGTTAGCGCGTAGGGCTAACATGCAAGAGGTCGCAGGACCGATTTCCGAGCGAAACATTAATTGCAATGTGATTTTTGACAAAAAAACATATTGTAAAAACATACCTGGAACAATTATTCGTACTGCGGAGTAGGATATATAGATTTTACAATTTGACATCTCAACAGAGACGAGAAGTTTGGTTATGACCTGTCATTGGCTGGGTTAAGTGGCCACTTGATGTATTACAACAGATCGGTAAGAATCTCACTTGCAATCATAAAGGTTTCTGCTAAAACGCTTAGCAATTTTCTCAATGGATGACAGAGAGTGTTCACGTGTGAAGCGTCGCGTAATTTTACTGTATATTGGCAGATATGGATATAAAATACTAGGTAAAATGGGGAATGTTGTAATACATCAACCCAGCCAATGACAGGTCATAAGCCCTGTAAACGCCTAGATATCTATATTCCCTTCCAAACTTCTCGTCTCTGCTGAGATGTCAAATTGTAATTAGTAGCCCGTAATGGGTGTAATCCAGTTTTTGTCTACAAGTATTTGGACACACTCAAAATGTTGTTTATATGTACAGATGTTATTCACAATACGACCCGATTTCTTACGACGAGTGTTCTGCGAATATCGTGAATTTCACGTGGCGAGTGTTAGTTGAGTAACGAGGATATAACCTTGATATGTTAAGTGAACACATGCGTAATAATATAATGTAATAATAATGATGTATTGAAGGAAGTGATTCTGCACACTACAAAGTGATATCACATAAAATTAATATTACCTAGGTAAATATTTAATGTATGCATTAAGAATATATCAAACATTATGTATATACTAATTTAATCATTATATGTTCTTAAGTGTAACGATATCCATTATCCAACTGATTTATTTACAAAGGTCACAGCAATGTTAAGGCTTATTATTATTATTATTATGGATAATTTATATAGCGCCGTTTTCGTACAAATATACCTCAAGGGCGCTTCAAATATTGAATTTAACGGCTCAGGAAATTTAAAGTGAGTGAAAACTCAATTTCTGAGTAGAAAATACCATTATCAAAATGAATCAAAAGATTTAGAAAACATATAGGTCTTAAGTTTCTTTCGAAACATCACTTCACTCTCACAGTTGCGCACTTCTGGTGGGAGAGCATTCCATGCCACAGGGCCCGCAACCGCAAAAGCGCGCTCTCCAAATTTTGTGCGCTGATTACGGATCGGTACTAAAACTCTGCCTATAGCTGTAGATGTAGCCGATCGAAGTGTGAGACGTCTTTCATAATTTTTTAAAATCACTTAATCATTTTAATCATCATTTTTTTACCATGTATTAGTAAAAACGTAACGTCAACACTGCGGGACGTAGACGTACGTAGGAGGACGGACGGGAGTTAGCGGCCCATCACTTAGCTTGGAAACATTTTATGAAATTCGTAATAACATATTTCAGATGGAAAACGAATAGAAGATGATTAAATAAAAATTACCAAATATGCTCTGCTACTTTCCTTATAGATGCACTCAACCCCCAACCCTATGAACAATTTTGGTTTTAAGAATGTCATAGATGCGTTCTAGAACTTATTTATGGCGTTTTTAGGACAATTTTTTTATTAGAGAATGTTGCATAGAGCACTGCATTGGTGCACCAAGTGAATCTTGAACATTTGTTATGTAACGGTTAGATCAGCGAATCAGTATTACGCTTTAGCGTCACTCCAAAGTATGACACATTATGAAATATTTTTACATGAAAAACTACACTGAAATAAATAATTCGTATTGAACCCGTCGGGAATCGATCCCGTGACCTCATGCATGGTAACTCAAACAACTGTTAATAATATTAATAAATTGTTAAATTTGATAATTTATTTTTTAATTAATAACTGATTTTATTTTTTATTAATATTAATTTTCCTAGTCAAAAATGGAATATTATTGAGATGTAATTAAATATACAGGGTGTAACAAAACTCGATGTACAAGCGGGAAACCAGTGAATCTACATAATATTTAGAGTCGATTTTGTAGATTTCCGCCTCGTAGCATAGTGGTAGCGCATTTGGCTACTGTGCCTGAGGTCGCGGGTTCGATTTCCGTAGGGGGTCAACATGAAATATTTATTTACATGAGGCTTTCATACTAATATTTCATGTGTGATACCTTGGACTGGTACTGAAGCGTAAGACTGACATCTTGCCTTCATGTAATAAAATGATCAAGAGACACTGCACTTGGTGTACCAATGCAGTGCCCTATGCACCATTGGGTGCGGATAAGGGAAAGTAGTGTAGTAGTAGTTTGTAGATTTATTTATTTTTATTTGACCCTTAGTTTTCGAGAAAATTAAATATGAAATAGATATTTTTTTGATTTTTTTTTTTGCAAATCGTTATCAAATATCATGTATTTAGTCAAATTAATACTATCCGTAAAGAAAAAAAAATATAAAAAACGCGTTTTAATAAGAATTTGAGCAATTTTACTTAATCTGCCATACCTACTTATGAAAACTTTTGTAAGAAGAAAACAATATTTTTTTTCAAGCTCAGATTAACAAGTCACAATTGTCTCCAAATACGATGTAGATTCACCAGTTTTCGGGTTTTACTACGAGTTCTGTTACACCCTGTATATGTCACATCCATCACCCGCAGCAATTCCTTAATTCAATCTTCAACAATGATTTTTCACACTTTTTAGATAAAACAAGAAACAAGTTTACGTCGTGTTTTTAAATATTTTCTTTAAAGGATGCTTTAAAGAAGGCGATTTGTGGAATCCATATGCTGCACGTAAGGAGCGGATATGAAATGATGACGATGATGTTACGGGATTAATTTTTTTTAAAAGCGACGATACAAACATGCTTCAGGTCGATATCTAAAACGTATAAAAAATAATTTCTCTAGTACTCTAATTTTGCCTATGATTGTATGCCTAAGGGGGCGCGGGTCACGTGACATTGTGACAACCAATGGTTTTGGGGGCCTAGGTGCTGGGGGGTACTGGGTACCGGGGGCGGGAGGCGTAGCGCCCGTAATGAAGGCTGCCCCGTGAAGGTATAATTTGCGAACCTTTTCATTTGTGAATAGGCCGCCACCAGCCACCAGCGACCAGCCGTAGTAGGTTCCATGTCGGCTGTGAGCACTTTAATTTAATACCGACATTTACTATTCTAGTAGCGTTCGCTGCAACAGAACAGAACGGTCCCTGAACTTAATTCTTTCCATTTAGAACAGGCTTGTAATCTAGTGGTAGATTTGATTGGAATCCCTAGGTTCGAATTCTGGCACAGTTGATTGATTGATATGGCATTTATTTTGTAGAACTCCATGATATCTTATGTTAAAATCAAAAAACGATTTTTTTGGTTCTACGTGATTTTTATTATCAAGTTAGTGACAATTGTTTCGCCTTGTAAGGGCATTATCAAACTGTGGCGTTGAAACATTTACATTCTTATTTTAAACAATTATTTATACAACAATTTATTTATACAATGGCACAGTTATTTGATAAAATATCAAATAAGTAAAGATACTTTTAGAACTCAAAGGTTTCACTATTTTTTAAATCAATAATCTACTTTTACTACTATTACTATTACTTTCCCTTATCTGCACCCAATGGTACACCAAGTGCAGTGTATATTGATCATATTACTGCATGAAGGTAGAATGATCAGTCTTTTACGTTTCAGTACCAGTCCAAGGTATAAAACATATTAATATGAAAATCACGTGTAAATAAATATTTCATGTTGACCCCCTACAGAAATCGAACCCGCGACCTCATGCACGGTAGCCAAAATGCGCGACCACTATGCTACGAGGTGGACAAACCTACTTTTCTTAATCGTAAAATAATTATTTTTGTCTGGTACAAGAATTTTATTATTATTAATCCAACTTTAAAAAAAATCAATGGCTACATTCCGTTATGTAACAAATGATCAATATTGACTGCACTTGATGTACCAATGCAGTGCCCTATGCACCAATGGGTGCAGATAAGGTGGAGTAGTAGGAGTAGTATTATTTAAAAGTCAAAAAGTCAGATATATTTCTTGAGAAACTGTGTATTATTTTTGGGGCTTTGTTTTTCATAAATATGCAGACCCGACAGAAGGGTTAAAAATCAGGATTGAAATATACTAAAAAACTTAAGGTTGTCTGTAAAGTCAGTTTAATAATTTTACGTGATAACGTCACAAGAAAACATTATATATTCTCTATCGCTTGTTCCGCGCTCTCGCTTGCACACTCGTCTAAGGCGGAACGTGACAATGAGTCATGCTTTTTCGTGTGTGCAGCCGGCTTTCATCGATTTATTAAACGTTATCACGTCAAAAAATAAATTTCATTGTATACCTATTAGCGGTAATAAATGAAATGCATGTTTTACCAAAAAAAGGACCCACCCATCTCTGCCAATATTGTTAATTGCGATTCAAAAGAAAAACAATAAACGTTTTAAAAACAAGCGTTACAAAAACATCGAACGGGATATTTTTCTGTGAAAAGGATTAATCCCTACATCGGGATATTAATTGTCCCCCTCCCCACTCTCCCTCCCTCCCCCCCAACACACAGAGCGTGACGTCACACAAGATGGCGGCCAGTGGGATCAAAGCATGTGTGTATTCTCGTATCTCGTGTTACCTGCTGAATAGATTATTTCCAGAACGTTATGTTTGTCTTGTTATTCCTACGTTAAATAAAATAATTCGCCAGAATCCTGCATCACACCTGTTCTCCTCTATGGCTGCGAATCGTGGGCACCTAACCAGGGCCCCAAGACAGCAGATTTCTGAGTTTTGAGAATAGGTGTCTTAGGAATAATTTAGGTGTTGCGTTGGGTTTGACTTTGTAAGGAAACTCAGAGGTGAGGCAACGGACACAGAAACCCTTGGTATCTACTGTCACCGGCGAAGGCGTTTTCGGCTGGCTAGGCCATATAGGATACGTATGCCTCCCGAGAGCCTTAACCATGCTTGCCTATACTACAAGGCATCAAGTTCTCAGAGTCCTGGTCGTCCACTGTTGACAATTTGCGTCAGAGCTGCGGGACGTGGACTTGACTTGGGAGGATGCACGGGAGCTAGCTAGTTTGTGGATTCCATATGCTCCACATAGGGATCAAATATGGTATTATGATGATGAAAGAAAATTACTTTAGAGGCTGAGCCATATACTACGTATGCATCTCGAGAGCCTTAACCATGCTTGTCTTTTTTACAAAGCATCCGGTTCTGGGCGTCCAAAACTGAAAGTCGCATGTGACACTTCGGAATGGCGAGTGATTTTGTACTGCTACTACTATCCGTTATCCGCACACAACGGTGCATAGGGCACCGCATTGGTACGCCAAGTGCAGTGCAGATTGGCAATATGGTGACCATGAATACCTACTACATTGCATTAAGTCCTGATATATCGGAAACGAAATGTGAATACTACGTTATAGCAGAATCGTGTTTCTATCTCTTTTCTATGTGGATATATTTAAAAAAAAAACCAGTTTCAATGAAACAGGTGGCTTGGCACACACACGACTCCGCTTATTTCATCCTCTACTTTTCATTTTCGCCACCATACAAATTATGACGTCGCAAACTACCGAATAAAGTTAGCGGAATCACGTACAGGAATTTGAAAAGTCGTGCTAAAGCCCCAGTACCAAAATCAAAACCACACTTTTGTGATTTTCCGAAATATGACTTTCTTGAGTAAGTGTAGTTTATTATTTTATAAAATAATTTAATTCTCTCAGATGAATATGGTAAACATATTTCAACTATAAACTCTTCATATTAAATGATAAATATGTATATAAATAAGTACAATGTTCGCCTACTTCAAGGTTGGATATTATAACCTCTTTAGGCTGGTACCTTCAAACATTATAAATTATTACGATCATTAAACCAACAGAAGCTAAATATAGTCCTACTGTGTGTATTTTAGATACAAGAGTTAAATATGTATTTCACCAAAACTTTATATATTAGATTAATATCTATCTCTCCTATCACGAGTATCTCTGTTTATCTGAAACTGACATAAAATCAACATTAAACCAAATCACGATAAAATTGGCAGTGATAAAACACTTAGTGTATTATTGATATCCCAACAGAGACAGAGAAACTCTGGAAACGAATGTGGATTATCTAGGCGTTTGCAGGGCTTCTGACCTGTCATTGGCTGGGTTAAGTGGCCACTTGATGTACTACAACTTACCCCATTCCGCCCATCAGTTGATAACCACATAATATGACAAATTCCGAAAAGTTCTATATATATTAAATTGTACAGAACCTTCCACATTTGAGTTTGTTTTTCGACAATTTTTAACATTTTGTCACTCTGGTGACAACTGTTGAGAAGATTGTTAAGCATTTTTGGCAATCATCTTTATTGGTGTAGGTATTTAAGTAATTTTCTTTTAAGTAAGACTCAAAACTGAAGTATTCTTTGGCTGGGCATCCATTAGCTTCCATAGAAGCTTTTTTCAGCACCATATAATGCTATGTCCGAATAGACGTAATAAAATAAATTTAGTTTTTTAAATTTTCAATCGAAAGAATTAATTTTCTATTCTATCAAAAAATTTATGATATTTACTTCATCCAACATTTTAGTTTTTGGTCGTTTGTATGGCTTTAAAAACTCAACAATACAATTTTCGAGCTTAAGTTTTTTTGCCAGTACCTATTCCCACGATCCACGATATTATTTACCTACACAACGAGTTACAAAAAAAACTATTTTCAATAGAATAACAGATATATTTTGTATCAAAAACACTTTTTTTCCATGTACGAGAAGGTCATAAATACCAGGAGAGACGGATAAACATGTTGTTCCGACTCCTGATAACCCGTCACACGTCACTCCCGGTGACATTTACATATATTCGGGGCACCGAGTCCCCGAGCCCCGAGCCCCGAGCCCCGAGCCCCGAGCCCCGAGCCCCGAGCCCCGAGCCCCGAGCCCCGAGCCCCGAGCTCACAACCCTTAGAGGGTGCGTTGAGCAATCTTTGCTCAGTAACTAATAATAAAAATAACTAAATTGTGTACACATTTTATATTTTGTTTGTAAACTTGGAAAGATTATCGTTAGTGATCATCATGATGTCTCATATATGATACCTTGGACTGGCTCTGAAGCGTAAGACTGATCATCTTGTCTTCGTTTAATAAAAAATAATTAAGATACACTGCAATTGGTGTCCCAATGAAGTGCCATATGCACCATTAGGTGTGGATAAGGGATATTAGTAGTTGTAGCAGTAGTAGTATTGACATTGACCCAGTCGGAAATCGAATCCGCGACCTTATGCATTATGTCCCAAAGTGCTAACGATTACACTGGTCGCCATTGGTCACGTGGTTTCAACATTTTGAGAAAAACACACGGCTTCAACGCTTAGAGAAAAACATATGATTAAATGCTCAGGGAAATCATACGGCTTCAATGCTTAGAGAAAAACACATGATTTCAATGCTCAGGGAAATCATACGGCTTCAACGCTTAGAGAAATACACAAGGTTTCTATACTTAGAGAAAAACTCATGGTTTTAATGCTTGGAGAAAAAGACACGTTTCGAATATCGATTCTCGCGCCTACTTTTTTCCCGCCTAAACTGGGCTGGGGATTTACAGAAAGCAAAAGGGAATAGGGAACACTTCACTCTATAATATTCCCGCCCTAGATTTCTGGAAAGTTCTGGAAAAATCTGGAAGGCGGCTATAATAGGGGCATTAGTGTAATTACTAAAGCCGAGAGAAATCCTGATTCAGATTTATAATCTTCTTAATCGCCACTGTGTTTAAATTATAACACTTTTTATTTTCAGACTCGAACATTAATTTTCGTGAAATCAGATTTTATCCATTGTTTTCATTTTGCAAATGGACACTTCGTTCTAAGTTGAATAAGTAGGTACTTTTTTTATTTAAATCTTAGATAAATATGAGACCCGTAAGTCTGTTAACGTTACTTTTTAATGAATAATATGTTCTCAACATTATAACGCTCAACAAGTTTGGATCCACTAGGGCAAACAATTTAAACCTTACATTGAATTGATGTTTTAATTTTTTTTAAAGAGGTTATTATTGTAATCGCACTTTATACGGGACTGAAAACTGTACATTTTCTTGTCTAGTTTGAAAAATGTCCGTGTAATACAAAAACTAGATGGAATATTGAATGGTAGGCGTGACGATGGGCTGACCTCACAATTATTAATGTTTTTTTTCATCTAAAAGCTTAAGTAGATCTTAATATATTAAATAATTTTAAAAAGGCAAAAGACAAATATTTACATTTTAAGCTATATTAAAAATTTCCTGTGTCCAAACATACGATAATACTTACGATCGCGCTTGTATATATGTTAAGCGTGTCTTTTGACAGAAGACAACATCGTTTTCTGAACAAGAAACTGCACAGTTTAGCAATTACATTTTGATATATAAAATATATTTAATGAAGTGCAGTAGAAGAACAAACATTAAAAAAATGATTAAACTCTTAAATATTATGTCAGTAGACCAAATAATTAAGTATAATGTTGCTAATGAAATTAACAAAATTGTTAAAGGGATAATGCCAAGATATTTACAAAAAGAATTAAAAAAACAATGACTTTTTTCATAAATATGCAACAAGAGGTTCAAAAAATATAAGATTAGAAAAGAAAAGAAAAACTATGTCACAGAATTCTCTCATGTACAAGGGCATTAAAATGTATGGGGAGATGCCAGAAGAAATAAAAAATGAAATAATAAAGTTATTTAGGACTAAGTGTAAAAAATATATGTATGATAAATATATGTGTTTATTAAGCTTGTAAATTCGATAATATATTAAATAAATAAAATAAAAAAAAATTAAAAAAATGTTAGTGTAGATAAGAATAGTGAGCAAAAAAAATTAAGTTTAATGCAAAATATATTGGTCCATGTAAAATTATATATCTATATATATAAAAATGAATGTAAGTTTGTATGTATGTATGTATGTCCTCTATAGATTCATAAACCGCTTATCCAATTGCAATAATTGTTCTAGAGGGTTGTTTTATTCACTCCTGGGAAGGTTCCTGCATTATAACATCCATTTTATAATTTTTGTATTTGTGTATTTGATATAATTTAGTGACAGTTCCGGGTGAATTTTAGATACGCCATGTAACCGATAGTACTGCATAGCTAAGTACATAAAGCTTATAAAAAATGTCGTCAAATAATGCTGTACAGCAAAAGGCGCTAATGTCATTTTCATCACGTATACAATTTATTTTTATACACCTCGAACTTTCAATTACATTTTAAAATTTATTTACACCCCGATTCGGACTTTTTTCACAATAAGTGCCGTGAATTGGTTTTGAGCTATCGAGTGCATTTTTTACCTCCGAAAATGTTTTTTTGTTCAAGATTTCTGTGTTAGTTTCATCGTCATTTTTTCTCTATGAGAAAAAAAATCGTTTGACAAGGGCTTCTCCTGATCGAGAATAACTCTGCAGAGCTCTGTTTTTTGCAATAAATAGAAAGAAGACAAAATTCCAAGTTCAAAGACACCTAAAAATCGTCTCTAGCTGGGAAAATAAAAAAGTTATAACGTTTTAAAAACATTATTTTTTACTATATAATATTTTAAGTTTAATCTGTTATAATTTTTATGCCTATGGAATAAAATCATTAACAGACAGTGAATTCGTAATAAAAAGTACCTACCTTATAATTCGTTTGGAGTTTATATTATATAGGTAGTCTACCTAGAAGTTTTTATTTCTCCTTCGAGCTACAATAATCTTTGTTTGAAATTTGGAGCATTTGCTACTACTACTCTCCCTTATCCGCACCCAATGGTGCATAGGGCACTGCATTGGTACACCAAGTGCAGTGTCTCTTGATCATTTTATTACATGAAAGTAGGATGATCAGTCTTATGCTTCAGTCCCAGTCCAAGGTATCGCACATGAAATATTAATGTAAAATAACATGTAAATAAATCATATTTCATCTTGACCCTCTACGGGAATCGAACCGCGGCGACCTCATACACGGTAGTAAAATGGGGCTACCACTGTGCTACGAGGTGAACATATGGATCATATGGACTCGCACAATCCCCGAAAAATATATATTCTATTTGTATAATGCCGAATGAGTTTTCATTTTTTTTAAATTAAATAATTATCATCACCATTACTTCCCATTACAGAATTGCTTCCCATGCACAGCATGTGGATTTTTTAAATTCCAAAATGGCGGGCGTACCTTTTTTTCATAAAATAAAGTAGGGTATCGTTTTAAGGGTTTTTAAGGGTGCTGATTTCGAATTTAGCGTTTATTTTTTAAATCCAAGATGGCGGACGAAACTTTTTTTCATAAATAAAGTTGGGTATCGTTTTAAAGGGTTTAAAGGGTCCTGATTTCGAATTTAATGTTTATTTTTTAATCCAAGATGGCGGACGCAACTTTTTTTCATACAAGGATGTTGGGTATCGTTTTAAAAGGTTTTTAGGGGCCCTGATTTCGAATGTAGCGTTTATTTTTAAATCCAAGATGGCGGTTGTCCCTTTTTTACAGAAAATGAAGATGGGTATCGTTTTAATGGTTTTGGAGGGCCCTGATTTCGAATCTAGCGTTTATTTTTTATTCCAAGATGGCGGTCGTCCCTTTTTTTCACAAAGTGAAGATGGGTATCGTTTTAATGGTTCTTGGGGGTTCTGATTTCGAATTTAGAGGTTATTTGGAAATCCAAGATGGCGGATGCACCTTTTTTTCATAAAATGAAGATGGGTATCGTTTTTAGGGCGTATGGGCGTCCTGATTTCGAATTAAGAGTTTATTTTGAAATCCAAGATGGCGGACACACATAATTTGGTAAAAATTAAGATTGGTATCGTTTAAAGGGTTTAGGGTGACCTGTTTTCGAATATAGAGTTTATATTTAAAATCCAACTTGACGGACGCACCTTTTTTTCATCTAAGAGTAAATTCGATTCATGCGTCGGACCTGCCACACAAAATTTAAAAAAATAATATGTCCCTGGGTGTCTTTTTCAAGGGTAATAGAAGTCCTCATATTAAATTTACGAGTCGGACAGCCAAGAAATTTAATTGTTTATGCCAAAGACGGATAAATAAAAAAAAATATTATAAATAAAGTCACCAAAATAAAATATATAACATTTACACTATACCTTTATATACATACGAATATACACATTATACGAGTTATTCAATTTTCATAAATGCATTTATCATCAGAAAGAAAATACAAAGCATTCCTTCTATTACCAATTCCCAAAGAAACGAGATAAATCTTTCAAATTTCAATCGATATTTAGAGAATTACCTGTTTCTTCTGCGGCAGCAACGCGACGGGTATCAGCTAGTAGTTAATAAAATAAAAAATAATCAATAAAATTTTAAAAAATTATAAAATACATTATTTATTTATTTATTTAAAAATTTTCTATTCGAATATTTTTACTGTTTTTGTGATAGAGTGCTATTTATAATGTAATCAAAATTATATATCCGTTTTTGTCAATTATACAATACTAAAATGAGTAAGGATTTTCACGATGGGTCATGTGGAGAGAGTGAGTGAGTGATGAGAGGAAGGTTAAAATAAGTTGTAACGCAATGTGTTCGGGTGTATAAGTCGAGGAAGGCCGAGAAAGACATGGCGTGATCAGGTGCAAGTATCTGAAAATCTGAATAATCGACGTGCATGCAAGAGAAGAATACGTAATTATAGTGAATTTGGAATAAGCAAAAGAAGTGTGTCAGGAAAAAGTGGTTTGGCGTTCTAACTCTCTCTGCCTACCCCTTTGGAAAATGGCGTTATGGTTACCTAGTTGGTCTTGTGTCTGCCAAACAAGTTAAAGTTTTGTTTTCTTCTGTGTTCATGTTTCAGAGCAGTAAAACTTTGACCGATCCACAGCATGGTTTAAAACATGATTTACTTTCAAAATGGCGAGCTTAGAGGAGTTTATTTTTACTTTTATCTTCCGATCACCAGTACGGAGAGAACATCACGTTTCGGGATCCTGTGATCCTCCATAATCTGGGCTCTCTTGAATCAATCCTTCAGGATCACGAGAAATCAGGAAATATTCTGCTCCAACCAAGGAAGGTGTAAAAGAGTTGACAGAAGTAATGTTTTTTAATCATGGAACAAATCATTAGCAAGAAATGAAACTGAAAGGTGCAATGTTTCAAAACTTTAGCTGATAACTACTGTTAATTTGAGGTAGCGAAAACCTAATTATTTTTTTTCAAATCCCTATCTACCACACAACTTACTCGTAATTCTTTAATAACATCTTTTATGTATTTACGACTATTATTTGAAAGAAACCAAACAAATTAAGTAGTTATTTGAACAAATCGCTTTTAGAACATTGAATTCATTGTTTTAAATTCTTTTCATTTATAACGTAACAAATTATCATTTAAACTTCTTTAAGCCGATTTTTCATCTTTCATTCGCTCCACATGACCAAATCATCGTTAAAGCCCTTTCTTAATTTTGTGGATAATGCTTTTCTCAGCCTTGCCTCAGACATTTGTACATCTATCATATTGTATAGTCTTACCCCACATTTGCCTGTTATCATTACTACTAATTGGTTAAATCGTTTTGAAATACATACAAAATGACCAGTTTTCCATTTTTCGCTCACTTTTAAAATGTGATTTTATTGTTTTGTTGGCCAATTACTCAATCCTATTAATTAGCAATCGGGGATAATAATTGTCTTTATATTACATTTATAATGACTGGTCTATATTATCATTTCATATCTGTGGTGTAAGAATACCAGTACCTACGCGTAGCTACGTTGCAGGTGGTGACGCCATTTTCCTTTACTGAATTCAGTTTCTGGTTTTGGGGAATGATTTACTGACTAACTCGGCAGTGACAGCTGCCTGCAAATTATTCTACCGGAGTGCTAGCATGGCGGGCGAAACGAAAGGAGAATCCTTCGTTTCGACGGAATTTACTTACTAACCCGGCAGTGATACGTCGGCGTCGAGACATAGATATTTATTTATTTATTAATTTATTTACTTTCTTTGACGCCCATTGGGCTTTTACATTGTACATACTATATATAAGAAAAAGTTAGAAAGTTAGATATAAAAAAGATATACAAAAGTTAGATATAAAAAAGTCTAAAGTTTCAATACGTATTGTAATGGTGATGGATTCGTATTTTTCCGGTATTAAACTAGGTAACGATATTACTTACATCCAAATCGTGTTAGAAACTCGGAGAAATGGATAATTTGCTTTTGCAATTTGACATCTCAACAGAGACGAGAATTTCGGAAGGGGATATGGGCTTCACATGTGAACACTCTCTGTCATCCATTGAGAAAATTGCTAAGCATTTTAGCAGAAACTTTAATGATTGCAAGTGAGATTCCTACCAAATTATATCACCTACTAGGAAACGCCTGAAGATGACTCTTCAATTTGTTATGCTTATAACTTCTACCAGATAATTTTTATAAACAACATTTTGAGTGTGTCCAAATATTTGTAGACAAAAACTGGATTTCACCCATTATGGGCTAATAATTACAATTTGACATCTCATCTGTTAATTTGCTTTGGTGTCGTTCCCCAAGCTAGTCCCTCTTCCTGCACTGCTTCGTGGTGCAGGGGTGTAAATTGCGATGGTATGTGTAGTGTTCACACGCACACACACACTGCTATCTAACCGAACTGTATTTATCCGAAATTAATTATTGTTACGTCAACTTGTCACCAATCCGTATTTCTGTTCACTGTTCTCCGTTAGCAGTGTATTCAAAATTTTCTAACATATAACCTTAGAACAAGAGTTTCAGAGAAGTGACATTCCATACTTTAAAAATACCACCCTGTCTGAAGTGTCCAGTTACCCACTACATCACTCACTACTTCAACAATAGGCATATACGTCATCACTAGACATTTACGTCACGCATTTCGTGTATTGGCCTAAGTGCTGGAGTCTTAAGACGGTGGAATTAGATCATAAGTAGTGTTACGAAATTAATCCTAGGAAGCGTACATTTTAAGAAAAATTGTATGGAAATGACCATTCCAGTGAATTCTTGTTTGAAGTTGAGAATACTACCCTTATCATTTAAAAACCACGAGGGGCGCACTAAAAGTTTCCGGAATCAATAAGAAAAGAATACTATGAATGGTCAAAAATGAATTTGTTGTTTTTTTATATATTCTACGTTAGCGTTAATGCATAAGTTTTT